>DWPW01000902.1:0-10199 GCA_018252015.1 Astraptes brevicauda | reverse complement strand
GTTTCCTCACGATGTTTTCCTTCACCGTTAAAGCAAGTGATAATTCATTTCCAAATACGCACATAATACAGAGGTGCTTTCCCGGGATTTGAACCCCGGACCTCCCGATTGAGAGGCCGAGTTTCAACCATTAGGCTAACACTGCTTTTTTGTGGTTCATACAAATGTACTAAAATGTTATAAGCGGATTTTTGAGTTGCGATGCATCACGATACCCTAATGTAATAAACCTTTAGGGTACCTAATGATTGAGGCCCTACTAAACTTAGGACCGCAATGTTGAGGTGAAGACAAATAAAATTGTTTTAACAATTATTGAAATCTCTCGATGATATTTAAATTTTATACAAGAAGAAGATAATTTTATTGTGCGGAGAATGGCAGAAAAATAGTTACGATTACGTATGTGTTTATAATGATGACGATGGAAAATACCTACTTTTGTAAGCCATAATTGCACTCTTTCAGATCTGCCACGGTGGCAGTATACATGAATTCTTTGATAACCATTATCCAATTATGATTACTATTTCAATAAAGCAGGCCGCTTGAGTCATTCAGGCTTACATTCGATTTACTGTAACAAAGTACAATTAACTGTATGTTACACTCAATTGAATTTATTTTTTCGGAGACTTAAATGTTCGGTAGGTATTCTAATTCTAGACTATATAATAAAATTCTGGAAAATAGCCGTCCTTTGTTTGGTTGAGATTTTTGTTTTTTTTAACTGTAGAATCCAGATTCATTAAGTAGTAAATCTAGTAGTAACTGTTGTAAATTACAGAGAGGTTTATCAGCGAATGCATTCGAATATATGTACGTACTTATATGTATGTTATACCCACATGTAATCGGATTGTGCGATGTGGGTAGTTAAATACACCTAGATGCGGTACAGTCACTGAGCAAAGGTATCGTTTGATACACAATATACGGATATTCGGGATCTCAATGCTATATCTGTGTATTTCAGTATTGTCCTTTGAGCGAGATGAGACGTTGTCACCTAATCGTCTGCCGTTTGGTTGGATCTATGTTGGTTGGATCTATATCATGCTGTAACTAATAGTGAATACTGTAGTGTAGATCTCGATGGTTGCCATATCATTAAGAATGAGGGTGGACAGCAGTTCCGCTCAGTTGTGTTATGGTTTATACCTGCGTGGCTTTGTGTTTAGTCCGTGAGACACCGAAATAGGTCGACGTGGGTCGACCTTAAGTGGTACTTCTATTGCTATCTAGACTTGATTGCGCATATCCATGGGCGGCACTGGCCACTTAGCATAAGATGGAGTGCATGCTCAACACGTATACCTAAGATCCTACCTAAGGTCGGCCATAGATGCGTTGTTACCCCCGAGGACTAGTTTGGCATGCTTGGAATAAGAGAAACCAGCAATGCTTAACAGCGTTAGAAGTGTAATAAAAGTATTAGGCGTAAAAAAAAATATCCCCTTTAGTACACTAATATCACTATACGTTATATCAATATATGTAGATGTCGCAAGTGCGTCTATTTGCTCCGCAGACCAATTAACTGTTGGTCGGTTGTTATAGGAACATGATATAAAAAAAATCAAAAACGACAACTGTTTCCCCGTCCGTGCGAATTATATTCGAGTATTCGTCGGGCAATGGACAAACAATTTTTTATAAAATCCGTATTGGTCGCCCGGTGTTCCTTAGTAGGGGGGTAGCTGCCTCGCCGCGCCGTCCGCCGCCCGCCCGCCCTTGCGGCGAGGCATCGTGGAGATTCATCAGTCATGTATCGCGCGATCCCGTAGCAGAGTAAACGTGTCCCGGTGCACCGTGCTTCACGGTATGCGGCGCTTATGTCGTGTTCGATTAAATTTTATATTGCATTTTGTTTTTTAAATTTCGTCATTTGTATTTCTGTGGTCAATTTGTTTACGTTTGTTGAATATTGTTTGTTTAATTTTTTTTGACTGTTTACTTCGTATTTTATGAAATCTTTATTTTTACCATTTTTATATTTTGCCTTGTTTCTTTTATGTTTTTATATTTAAATTGTTGATTGTGATGTTTATTTGAATTTGTGCTGAAAATGTGATTAAAATAAAATATAAAGTGCGATGCGAGAACGATACTCTAAATTTGATTTTTAATACAAACAAAAGTACAATCTGAATACCGGTTCGGTTGCGGCATCATACTCCAAAATAAACTATTTTTCGCGGAAAGTTAATAATATTTAGTGTTTTTGTTCTGATAAAAAAATATCGTCATGATTTATTTCCCTACGATTGTTTCCCCTTTTATACGTGTATATCGCCTATGTGATAAGAATAAAAAATATATAATTAAAATGCTTTCACTCCATGTACCGCTAAAAAAACTTTAGACAACTTTATAAAAACAGTCCTATCTTTACTTATCAGGTACTTAGGCCTGTTCGTACATATCATATTCCGAAACGATTTCAATCTCGTGCTACGTAGTACATGAGGAATGTGCTGACCAGTGATTATCGTTAACAGGTGTTTTCGATTGACACGAGTCAGGAGCTGCTTCAAGCTGGCCGCCGCTCGTCGAGCCCGCTGTGAGATCATTAGCGGCACATATTTACGTATTGGACAAAGCGAGGAGAAGGCGCCACGTGTGGGCCCGTGTACAACCGGGGGCGGGCGCTTTGCGCCGCCCCACAATTGCATATGTAAGTAACAAACATTGATTAGCGATTTCCTTTTTAAGACGACGGGACGATGCGTGCGCGGCGCGGTGGCGACAATCGGCCAGACTTATGGTACGGTATGAATTGGCTCAACTTGTATGTGCCTTCGGATTGCGCGTCGTGCCGTGGTGTGGTGTCTGTATGGCTGTAAAGCCACAATCTCTTCACGTGGATGTCGTGGGAGGCGGCTAAGGTACAAAATCCAGGAGATGGATAGCAGGGAGAGCCATGTAACTTCAACAACACCCACTGCGGTTACCAACACGAATGTCGGGTGCGGTGACTATTGGCAGAAGCCAACATTAGGGTCATCTATAAATTACGTCACACGTTAAGGGGAGGGAGAGGGTCGACGAAGTGTGACATTGCATGATAAAGGGTGGGTATGGGTACCTACATTTCGTGACGTCACATTTCAAAACATATCTGTATGATTGCAAAATATGTAACATAACACTAGAGTATGAGGAGGTCTTGAAATCTTGAAAAATCGTGCGACGTAATTTATGAATGGCCCCTTAGGGGACAACAGTAGATCTCAAAACGGTTGATGGATGGATTTCTCGTCAAATCCCAGTTGCTGCACTCACTCGATTGCCAGCTGCATACCGCCTGAAGACATGTTTTGTTCTAGATTTCCAGTCGTCACTGAGCAACGAGCGCTTCGCTTTAGTATTGGTTAGTATAATTACTTATAAGTTGAGTTACTTGCCGGGTACCGTGAGCTGAGAAGTCTAAGGGCGAATATCAATTTCCGGATTTTTCAATAGGTCTGTCACAATTTTAAAGTATTTCCTTTATGTTTACAAGTATATGCAACCTAAAAACAAGTTTTTGCAATTACTACGTGCAAGGTAAGGGTGTGCTATGTAGATTAAGTATCAATGGGCGATTATTTTATATACATTATTGAAAACCGATGTAGCAATTCCCTAAAAGAATAACTTTTAAAACTTCTATAATAGACACTTACAAAAATAAAGGAATTTTGATCATTTTTTTTTTATGAAACGTATAACCTCAATTTTCGTTCCGAGTTACTTTTTTATGTGTGATATCGCACAAATTGTATATGTAACTAAAACTCAATTAATTGTGGTTAAATTTCACTGCTTTCTCATTACTACACCTATTTCAGACCTGAAAGCATATACATTTTTATGTACATAGAAATATATTATTATCACGGAAGGTGCAACGTTTAACGTTTAATTTAAATGTGCCTGCCGTGTAGTCGAAGGTTCGATTCCGAGCTATACTAAAATCTAAATGGGTTTACGTGTTTTTATATTGCAATAAAAAAAATACACATTCCTGTTTTATTAATTTTTAAATGAATTTAAATTAAAATTAGAATCCTGACTTAGAAATGCAAGAGGTCGGTTGCCCATGAGAACTAAGTTGGAACGCTTCGGTTGAGCACGTCTCCATTACCACACCCTTCAATCCAGAGCACAGTACCTCTTAAAACTGCTGTTATTAGGCAGAAATAGGTGTGATATTATTGTACCTGTATATTGTACGCATCATAAGGATTCTGCAATGTTTATACCGCTAAACCGTTATTTGGTGGTGGTAGAACCCTTTGTAGTTCTACTCCGGCGGCACCACCGCCACACTTATTTCTGCCTTATAACAGCAGTGCTGAGCGCTGCTGTGTTAAGGTTTGAAGGGTGTGGTAAGGGAGACATACTTATTGGAGGCATTCCAACTTAGTCCTCAGGGGGAGCAACGTATTTGTGGTGGACCTCAGGTAGGACTGTGATCTTATCTGGGGTCGATTACAGATGACCATGGGCGACAGTGGCCACTTACCATCAGGTGGGTTGCCTGCTCGTTTGCTACTTCCATAACATAAAAAAAACATACGTTATAACTTTTGTTCTAAAAGCATTTCAATATTGGACACATTCCACTCCGTTATCGATCGACCTCATACATTACTGTATTTTGATAACTTCCGAGTAGTTTTGAAGCGCCGACTTGAAAACAATTTAATAAATTATTTCTAACTTTGTGTTATTCTTGAAGGGTGCTGTATTTTTGTTATATTTTTAAACTCTTACTTTTCCACTATTAAAACGTTGGTATCCCTAATAATAAATAGAAGTACCTAAATAAAAGGAAACAACGCCTAATATTTTTGGAATTTTAATGCAGGCAAATATTCAGTCGACTCTATTGATTTTATTGTTCATATGTTAAATGTAGTCATTTAGGCCACTACTCATGCTAAAGAAACACAAATATGTACAAAAACTCGAAAAATTACCTTAAATTTTACGCAGTCGAGTAAAATTAACGTATTATAACATGACTATGTATGTGGTCCACGTGGACCGGACTTGTCTCTTACATACAGGCTTCATTGCATATTCGTTGTACCCTTCATGGATAGTTCAACAAACGACGCAAAATGAGCTGTCATTCAACGTCCAACTCATGGATTAGTCCTTTGATTGCAAAATTTTGATAGCGCAGCGAATGGGAATATTCTATCCTCGCTACCTATGGGCGCAAAAAGGATTTTAGTCAAAAAATATTGGGACAGGAACACAAAAGAATTAAAACATCATACATATGCTTGCAACTACGTGCGCCATTTTGCGCACAATTGGATTAATTTGTTAAAGGAGAAATGAAAAATTTTTAAATCACGTATTCGTACTGTAGTAACTGTCGTAATTTAAGTTTGTAAACGATCGATCGAGCCTAGCAGAGGTATCTGTGTTCAATGCCTGGTCAAGCAACTGTCTAAATTTAGATTTAGAGCAATTTTTTTTGTATGTTCTTCACAAAGAGTCGGGTGTCATAATAAGATTTTATTAAAATTTACAATTTGGTCGTCATGTTTATTGTTTACTATTTAAAATTTCCATTACCATCCGATTTACCAAAACAGGAATAATATGGTTTTATATGTACTGCAGTATTTTTAAATTTGATTGATATATCTACGAAATACGATTCGTCCCTGTGGAGCTGGTCCGCAGGGCTTTGGTTAAAATTATCACGTGTTCACCTTTTGCCTATCGACACTGACTCATAAAACAAAACCCGACAGTTCCGACTGGTCAGGTCTTCTTAAAATTATAATTACAAACAGTTGATTTCAAAGGTGGTAGACACCTTTATGTTTCGACTCAGGCGGCACCATCACCACACCTATTTCTGCCTAATAACAACAGTGTTAAACGTTGATGTATTCTGGTTTGAAGGGTGTGGTAAGGGAGACATACTTATTTGAGGCGTTCCAACTTAGTCCTCAGGGGTAGCAACGCATATGTGGCCGACCTCAGGTCTATGACTATCTGGGGTCGATCACAAAAGTCCATGAGCGGCAGTGGCCACTTACCACCAGGTGGGCGGAATGCTCGTTTGCTATTTCCGTAACAAAAAGAAAAGCTAAAAACACAATACGGTCAACTTGTAACTATTATTGCGTCGGGGGTTAAAAACTGTTTGGTCCATTATTACCAATTTTTGTGGTTTCCGCTTTTTGGTAGCCTGACGTGTTAATAAGCATATGGGGTTTTACTGACATTTAAAGCTACAATGTTGCGGACGGAAATTTAATGAATAAATAATCGCCTGTTGATACTTGTTTTCACCAATGCATCCAGCCAGAGTACAGGATGCATCCATGGCACTTTGTTTATCATTTAAATATAGGCCCATCCTTACGGTAAATTGTTCTTTAAATTTTAATCTATCGCAATGTTCGAAGATTTCCGATTGTTCGTATTTGATATTACGTGATTCTCATAATTATCTTTTTGAGTTTATTTTGAAAAATCTATTCCGTGGAATATTAGCACAAAATAAGTTCCCTACTTTGTTCGTTACCTTATTTTTTTCACCTTCCGTCTTTATGGTATTTGTACCGGCTCGCTGGCAATTTTATTTATATTTTACTTGCAAACTTGCAAAACAGCCGAGCGACTGTTATTTTGCTTGTCACATTACTTGATTATTATTTTATTGTATTATTTAATGATTTTGTATTTTTATTTCTGACCATGTTTATTGTTATAATTTTGCTATCATTATTTTTAAATTGTTGCTTTGCTTATCTTATTTTATTATAACTTCTATTTTAGATTTTTACTAGCCTGTGCGAATACAAATACAAAATCTTTATCTGTTGCACAGAGCTGGGTGTTCTACGGACGCTGCAGATTTATTATTGTTTACTATCTTATTATGTAAAGTAGTAAAGTTTATTTAGTTTCTATATTTTTAAAATATAATTTTACATCTTTTTTTTATATTCTTTGCTTATGTTATTGCAACTACTATGCCGGAGTCGAGATACAATTATTTTTACCTTTCAAATGTTCAAGTTGCGGCGTAATATAATTGTTGTTGCTGGTTAATAAATCTCATACAACCTAAAAAAAATGCTTCACAAGTTTATGAATATTGAAATTAAATCGCCTTCGTATTGTTTGCTGAGCGTGCCTCTTATTTAATAAAGAAAAATGTTTCTAAAGTCGAGCATTAAGTTGCAGGCGACGTTCAGATAAGTTTTTCGCCTCACCTGTAGCTCGCTAGCTACGGACCGTCAGGTGTCTAATCGAACTTTCATGGAAGGTTGCATTAATGATTATTTCGTTTGATCTCTGCCCTTTGAACGTGGTCACTTACAAATTAATTGAGTTGTTTAGTTACCAGAAATATGGTTTGGTGGTGGGGTGTTGGGGGGCGGGTGGGGCGATGCAAGGCGGGCGGGGGCGGGCGCGGGTGGCTGGCTGGTGTTGCGTGCGGGGCTCGCATCCGACTATTGATCACAATTGTCAATACGCTCTTTTAAATGTTTTAAGCCTATGCCGCGGAATTCAATTATTATGAATTTTACAGCAGCAATAGCATGTCTGCGAAATTGAACGCCTTAAGTATGATTAACTTATATAAATTGAAGTCAAGTCGCATTGAGCTAAAACGCTGAGCTTTTATTTATTGAATCAAACATGCAAAATAATGCAGCGCGAAGTCAACGAGTGTGTTTAAAGCGAAAATTAAACGAATACGTTAATGGCATGTATAGATTATTTATATGTACAGGTTATATAATGCAAAGAGAAATAATAATTAGTAGGCCTCTACCTATGAATGGAATTGATGTTTTAGAAACAAGCTAGTCTCGTAGGAATATATCGCCAAAGCAACAGGTCAATTATATGTATATCTTCTAATCTAAAGAGCTATGCGAGGTGCGTGGAACGTTCCTCTCACTTTCCTACCCTCTTCATTTTGTCCACTTTTTTTTAATACCACTATTCATTATGCTTAACTCACTAAACGCTGTAAAATCCTCGGATGAGAGTACACTCGCATTAACCCTCACATACGAAAACAGTAAGTTCCATAGTTACTAACTGAAATGTACTTTTTCGTTTAGATCCCCACCAGATGGTTTATTGACATCAGGCTTCCTCAAGCATGATGTAGAGCTCAACCCTCACATCATCGCGCCGGACCCGTTCGCATCAGACGATTGTTTAGATGTTTTTTCACCGGTTTATCAGTTCCTGCCGCCCCAGTAAGTATAATAGCCTAAATCCAAATATAATAAATAATTATTATAATAATATTTATAATATAATTATTATAATCTCATACCGACTTGTATTAATTCTTTCGCTACGAGATTTTAGTTTTTAAAGTGTCATTGTTTTTTATATTTATTGCTTGTGTATTTTTATTGTGTGTGGCTTAAATAATAATTATCTTATTTTTTATAATTATATAATACATTGTTTTATATTGAAGATCTTGTGTGATTCTTCCGACTTAAAATCTTACTAAATGAGAACAAAAAGTGGAATGTACAAATTAAAATGAGTTTTAAAGTTAAAATCCTTTGCTGAATGCGTTGCATGTCTATGTATATTTCAATAAAGAAATTATATTATTTTATAAGTTATCTTTACTTGGAACTATTTAATTTATAGGTTGAATTACTTTAAACACGAACTACTGTCCGTTTATATAATATTAGTTATTTCGACCCGTTAATAGGCGACGTCATGGAAAAGTAAATTATTACGCCTATTATGAAAAGTACGTATGACTAATAGTTGATTACGTTTGTCTTCCCAGGGCTCACAGAACTGTGACGTAATATATTATAACCAGGACTACCTAATACTAACTTCTTGTAGTATAATTCTAAATATACGTCCATAGGTCTAAGAGTTTTCTAATATAGGTAAAAACGCGCAAAAGTAGGTGTGATAAATTTATTTTTCGAAGTCTGTCCCGTTATATTGGCAATTGTAATAATATGATTGGCTGGTAGTTTGTTTGAAATATTAATGAAGATTTGACTAATCATAGTGAAATTACAATAAAGAGATATTTTGCAATTATCTTTAGGCCAGAAACGGTTTCATAATAATCATAATAATAAATATAATCAAATAATAATAATAATAATAATAACCAAAACTAACTAAACCGACGTACAGCTGATCTATACAATTGAATAAAATACAAACGTCGGTTTTAGCTATAATAACTTTACTGTAATTGCCATTTTCAAAGTCCATCAGATAATTATATTATTATATTTTGTTATTTGGAATTGTGACTTTATTTGCAAAAATATTTCCCTCTGGCGCAGTTTGTTAGAACACTACATATTTTATTCGTCTCCCTGTATGTAGCAAAATTAATTCAACACGAGTTCAACAAGGATGAATGACAAATAGCTATCGAATGTTAACCTAAGTTTCGACATGTGGTATTTAATTCATTATTATAATTATAAAAGGGATCGATCTAATTATAAAAAATATGTTGGAATCTAACTGACTTTTGCTATTTTTTATTTAACTGAAAAGTTAGAGGCTTTTTTCAAGTAGTATGATGGTGTTGATAAAATTAATTAACTGGTCTGTTTACAATTTTTTTAATCAAACTTTACTAGGAGTAAAAAGAGAAGTTATTTTCGAGCGTTTTAGTATTTAGTAAATTTATCTGCTTACCTTAAGTGTCCAAAGTACATATACGGCTGATGGTACTTACTTACGGAAGTATCCGATATGCCTTGTAAATTTGTAATGTATTCTTGCCAACCATTGAAAAACAAAAATTAGACGTGAGAATTGTTGAAAAAAAAATGTTTTTTTGTTCCTCAAATATAAAAATACCTTAATATTGTTTTTAAAACAGCCTCTACTAAATAGCGTAGCAAATGCTTTAGTATTAACCAACATAGTAAGCAACCAGTCAATCAATATTATTATAAATGATCAATGTACGTGTATAAGTAACACATAATTGGATTTCTAAATAAAAAAAAATGGACGTTAATGTAAATCTTCGATTTTAGGCTTGAGGAGCTAAACACGATGAACTCCAGTGAAGATGAACCATCGTCTGGTTTAAATGGAAGACTGAGGCCAAGAAAGTCCACTATTCCCAGCCCTCAATCAATCAAACAAATTGTACGCAAATTGGACGGTAAACATGCTCAAGAAAAACCTAAGCGTTCTAGCAC
>DWPW01000901.1:0-10200 GCA_018252015.1 Astraptes brevicauda | reverse complement strand
AGCGACACGACGACTACACCGTCTCGCACTTGCTGCTCACCGATCTGAGGGTGAGTCGCTTCGCATTAGCCTTGTATAGCATGGTCATTATCATGAACTCTTCCTCTCGTCTCATGAATGTCGTCAGATGTAATTAAAAAATATAATCCAAGAAACGGGCGAAGGTGCAACTGCAACACCACGCACTGCGGTTAGACGTGGTGACTAATGAAAAAAAAACTGTCATATATTATGGTAGTGAAAGCAGGATAGCGTGTGGAGCGACACGATGATTATACCGTGTCGCAT
Source organism: Astraptes brevicauda (assembly GCA_018252015.1). Lineage (NCBI taxonomy): Eukaryota > Metazoa > Arthropoda > Insecta > Lepidoptera > Hesperiidae > Astraptes > Astraptes brevicauda. Next base: position 9,912 of record DWPW01000901.1, on the reverse strand, counting down.
TTGTTGCTCACCGACCTCCGGGTTATGTGTCGTATGAGAATATGTGCTATTTGGTATTTACCTTGATTAGCACCTCACAACCTTGTTTCGTATATGTCGTAGGAGGCCACCATCGAATGGGATTAGCGACACGATGACTACTGTGTCGTGTATACGATTATTCGCTACATCTGCAGAGGGGCAGGCACTGGTCAGGCGTATAGTTCGTCAAGTACTAATCAGATACATCGCTTGCATCAAAAATCAAATGATGCCGTTTGGAAATTGTTTTCAAATATATACTTCAGCAATTTCATATTTGAGATCAATTTCCAAACTACTTACACTTCACTAAGTACTATGGACTTAGTATTTATGGACGTACATTTCATTCATACTTAAGAGATATGAAAGATATACAAATTAGATTACTTAAATGCATAATAAATATAAGACAAAAGACTCATGCATAGGGGATTATAAAAATGTGCTTGAATTGTATAAACTAAGATCAGCTAATGTGACAGCGTCCACTACACGAGTAACGGTGGTATAACCTTACGCCTGTGCAGTCGGAGCAGTCGCGGCGCGTGTGGCACGGGCAGTACACGCGCTGGCCGGACTACGGCGTGCCGGGCGGCGGGCGCGCGCCCCCCGTGCTGCGCTTCCTGCAGCTGGTGCGCCGCGCGCAGGCGCGCGCCACGCTCGAGTACGTACTGATGCGCGGCGATCATTTTTTTTTTTTAAATAACATTATAAGGAATTGAGGCATGTTAAATATATTTATTCGTGTACGCCTAGGTTACGCCTTAGACCATCAGCTATCTCTCGGTGAAAGTCCCGTCGAGATTGGTCCGGCGGTTTAGAAGTTTACTTCAGCCAAACAGATAGACAGACAGACAAAAAAAATTAAATTGTATTTTGTTATAGGTACCATGTAAACTTTCGTATGCATTTAGTAAAAAAATATATTTTTATATTACTTACAGACTCTTCAATTTTATTTATTTGTATAGATAATACTCATGAAATTTCAAATACTCTGGATTGTAATACACATTTAGAATACGATCAGTTATTAAACTCATTGAGGTTTCCATTCCACTTTTAGATTGAGGAAGAGATCTGAGTTTTATATACCAATTAACGATTCATTGATTATGAAAATGTTTTTTTTTTTCAGATTGGGTGATGCGTGGGCGGGTCATAGTAAAGGACCTCCAATAGTAGTTCATTGTTCAGCCGGAATTGGACGAACAGGTAAAAGAAACATACTATCTTTGGTGACGTTGTAAGCTTAATCTATGAGAAACGTTGGACGACAATATATTGGTTGTAATTAAAATATATTTAGGGTTCTCCTTATGCTCGATATCGCATTAGCATTGATTTTAAGTATTTAAGTTTGTAAGTAAAGCCAGTCGGTTCACGTGGGTTGTAAGCGCTCTCACGTGGTTGTGCGGGTTCTGGGTTCCTGTATGAGTTCTGTAGTATTAATCGGTAATATTTTAAAACAAGTTAAACATTTATTTGGTGTAGTTTATCATAAGCTGCTGCCCCGCAATATCGCAGATCTGCGCGTCCGCATTGGCGCGCATTACTACGTTGTCTCGCATATTGGCGTGTAGTGTAGTGTTGTGTGAGTCATGTAGGGTATTTATTAGCAATGTATATATGTATGTTGGAAGTGGTAGAACTTTTTGAGGTTCGACTCTGGCGACACCATCGCCACACCTATTTTTGCCTAATAACAGCAGTGTCAGGCGCTGCTATGTTTTGATCTGAAGGGTGCGTAAGGGAGGTACCCGAGGCGTTTAAACTTAGTCTTTAGTTAGGGGTAGCAACGTATCTGTGGTCAGCCTTAGGTAGGACTTTGATCTTATCTGGGGGTAGATTACAGATTTCCATGGGCGGTAATGACCACATACCATCAGGTTGAATGCGGACTGCATTCCACCTGACGGTAAGTCTCTACGTAGCTCGTTTGCTACATCCAAACTATGAAAAATAATTATATAGTAGTAATAAGAATCGATGTTATGTTTAAAAGTAGAAACTTTGTAGTAGTAGTACTTTGTTCGACTCCGTTGGTACTAGGGCCATAGATGTTTATGTCTAATAATGCTGTCATTTTAGAAGCACGCAGCTCACCTGGTGGTATGTAGCCACTGCCACACACGGACAATCCACCCCAGAGACTTGCCTAATAAGAGAACATTCCGAGGTCAACCGCAGTTGCGTTGCTACCCCTGTGTGAATAACCAACCTAACCACAAGTAAAATATAGCAGTGTTAATGTATGTGCGCGCGCGCAGGTACGTTCCTGACGCTGGACGTGTGCGTGTCGCGGCTGGCGGCGGAGGGCGCGGCGGACGTGCGCGGCGCGGTGGAGCGCGTGCGCGCGCAGCGGGCGCACTCCATACAGATGCCCGACCAGTACGTGTTCTGCCACCTCGCGCTGCTCGACTACGCGGTGAGTGTGCGCCTGGCTGACGGCCGAGCGCGTGTGTGCGCGGAACGCGAGTCGCGTGCGCTCGCGTGTTAACGCGGGTCGCGTGCTTGCGCGCAATTAACGCGGGTAACGTACGTTCGCGCGTTAAACGCGGGTCGCGTACTTGCGCGTGATTAACGCGGGTCGTGTGCGCTTGCGCGTGTTTAACGCGGGTAACATACGTGCGCGTGTTCAACGCGGGCCGCGTGCGGTGCGCGTTACGTTTGGTAGATTAACACCTCACGAAACGGCGCTTGTGGTGCACGAGTACTATGATATACGTTAACATGAACGGTTTGAAAATTGGAGAAAATATTTATCAGAGTGAATACGGTCCATTTTATAGAATTTATGTGCAATAATTTTATTTGTTTATACGCAACCATTTTAAATATAATATTATCATTTTTATTGTCACCAATAAAGGGTTCAATAAATTAGTAAATTCTAGAATTTCAAGTAAAATATACTAATCCATCCTACGTATGATATGTCTTGAGCTTTCCAAAAGTATTTTCTCTCTAGATATAAATTATAACCACAAACAGTTATCTTAACTGATTTTCGAATTATAAAGAAACGAATAACTCAGCCACATTTGTATTGTGGGGTACATTCTGAAACGGAGCTGATCTGTAGATCGCAAATTAACACTGTTGCGCGAATACATGTAAATTTGGTAAAATTTTATATTTTAACCCATGCATTACTTTAGGCATTTAGTTTACAATTTGTTACACTGAGTTGATAGTGTTTTAACAACTGTTTTCAGGTAATGCAAGGCTACCTGGAATCAGCGGAGCTCTCCGGCTTCGACGAGGACAACGAGGACGAGTCGGAATGAAGACTGTCGCGCCGCGTCTGCCGCCTGCTGTGAGCGGCCAGCGGTTACATGTGTTCACTAGCCTAGGGCCGACTCCGTGATACGTTTGGATACTCGTTAATCTTTCGAAGAATTACTCGCCGAACATGGACTACAGGAAAAGAGATTTCATGCGACGTTTGGATGCTTAATAACCATTCGACGAATAACTCGCCGAACATGCGAATTACTCGCCGAACATGGACTACAGGAAAAGAGATTTCATGCGACGTTTGGATACTAGTAAACCTTTCGCGGGTCGTTCGTCGAACAGCTCGCCGAGCAATGACTACAGGAAAAGAGACTCCATGTGACGTTTGGACACTCGTAAACCGTTTGACGAATTACTCGCCGAACATGGACTACAAGCAATGAGATTCCATTCGACGTTTGGATATTCGTAAATTAAAAATAAGGAGTTACTAAGCGTAACTCTTTCTAAGCGAAATTCTTGTCATTGCAAAGCAAGTTAGGATGCGTTTATATCTACAAACATATAACGCTACTGACGCGTGCTGTAGGAGACTAGTAATATTTTAAACAATATGAATTGACGTATTTATATTTGCCGTACATTAACCGCGCAGATACGGACTGATTCTGTCAAAATATTTTATAGAAAAGTATGATTTTGTCTTGCGGCACTGTTTATAGATATAAATGAAGTTAAACGCAACCACGATAATCGATGTGTAACATGGCTTTATTTATGGTGTCTACCAGGTTATGGCCTGTAGATATTGTGGTGACCTTACGCAACTCATCAAGAGATGGCACTTCTGAATCGCGCTATCGAAGTTTTCTCAACGTCTGGTATATATACAAGTTCCGAACTGATACTGTCGGAGCACGGCCGCTCCCCAGGCATGATCACCTAGCCTGGCGGGAAATCTCCCTTTGCCAAAATATATACAAAATTTCATTCGCTAATAGTGTCTATTCCTATTGTTATATAGTGCAGATATGGTATGGAAATTTCGGAGTCTAACCACATAATGAAACAAAATCGCTATATTCACGCTTTCAAGTGTGGTTCTCTGATCCTTATACAGTTATCGCAATGAGTTTAATTGTATTTAGTCTCGGGTACATGTAAATTTGTATATATAAAATCGTATAAGGGTACATTATCTATGTACATTCTGACATTGAACGCGTCAGACACAGCCCGTGTCTCGCAGTCTTATGACAAGAAATATAAAGACGTTAATACACATTGTTTAGGAAAATATTATTTTGTCTGCCACGTCCAATATCTGTAGGTATAACGGTGGCCAGTGTGATCGGACCCTAACAAAATGATAGTATGGACTGACCCTTAGCGCCTCTACTTGTCCCGTATTGAATGTTCTCGACTGCCGTTCTCGGCTTCAGCCCTTACCCGTCTCGACGACATATACATATAGAAGTTTGAACGTTCCTCTAGTGTGAGTAAGAGCCGAGTTAAACGAACATGTTATCGGAAGGAAACCTCGTCAATCGTTCGAGTATTTATTTTGCACAATATGATGCCTTGATAACCAAAAATATTCTCTTAATTATTTAGGTGTTTTTTTATTTCTATTTATTTATGTATAAGAAGTATGGCTGTGTGAAGATTTCGTCTGTAATTTATGTAGTAACGTATGTTTATACTTTATTATAATATATAATCTTTATTTATGAGTAAATTTCTCAATTTTTGATACAAATTAAAAATATATGTTGAGGTGCTGGTAGGATAACAATCGACGACTCGATCATCATTCGACGATGTTACATTGCATTGAGCTATTTGCTATTTTTATATATCATTCGACGCTGTATCTTCATATCATTTCACACCGCATTACATGTAATTATTAATGTATCGATGATGTTAATAGACTGAGTAATGTTAATTTTTCCACTCAATAATTTAGTTTCGTCTCGTAGAGAAAAATATAGATCTAGAAAGATGTAGCGGTTTGGGTGCCGGGATTGTAACGGTTGAGTTGTATAGAGGAGTATATTAGACAAAATAATTATGTATGTAATGTATAATATATTTACATGTGTTATCTATTCTGTTCTCAGTACGACTTGTTTTAATGCAAAAAAAATCTGACACACAAACCACTACGTCTTACAAGCTTCACGTACAATAATAAATTGATGTAGTTTTTTTCACCGTTACCTTATATATGAAATAAAAATAGTTTTAATAAAAAATATAATTTTTGGAGTGTAATCATAGGTAAATTGTAAAAAAATCTATAATGTACGAGTTAGTGATGAATGTTACATAAATAATTAATATATGATCCATGACTTATGAAATTATAGCTAAAATGATAGATATTTTTCAATTAATGTATGAGCGACATATCTAATCGTCACAGATCAGTATGTATTGGGAACCGCCGTCCTTCACGCAACTTACATATCGCCGCAGTAGCCTTCATTTCCAGTTTCCTTCCCCGTAACATTCCCCTAGAACGTATATTGAATCTCCATACAGTGTAGGTACATTATCATCGTCATTGTATTGCTAACTAATTGTGCTGGATAGCTTCAAGTAGACGTGTTCGGTCGCCGTCGCACCGACCAGAGATAACGGATTGTACCGTGTCGTGTTTGTACACGATCTTGGTGATTTTCAAAATAAGTCTTACGCGTCGTATTATGTATTTTTTACGATTAGACAATTAAAATCGACGCATTTTGGGATACGGTTTTTGTAAAAATCATATGAAATATGTGTATAGTATTTAATTCAGTAAGGTCGTGTCTAAGCACGTAGCGTAATTCAAGGTATCGATTAAAGAATGGAACTTGTGCTAAAGTTAATTACGAAAGTATACAAAATCGTTGCGTCTAGTATTTTACAAGTTTCTCTAAATATTATTATTATTTAAGATTTAAGGAAATTGTTAATCTGAAACAACTGTTGATTCTTGTATCTGTAAATATTCTATATTCTGTTTAAACCTAAATTAATGCCCCCTGTGAAATACGTGTGAAATAAAAAATAATACTTGTAATATAACTAAATAGTTTTTTATTTATTCTACCCGTCTAATAATGTTATTATTCGTTAATCGTTACATGTAACCTTAATATGAAATTTAATACGAAAAATTAGATTCAAATACTATTGTTAACTGTTAAAATGGCGAATTAAAATAAATTCTTAAATTTGGTTTAGAACTCGCACTGTATTAAATAAAATGCTATAGCTTTTTTGTAATTTTGTTTATTTTCGGCTGCTATTGCGTAGCTTTCGTAAATTTTAAATCGATAACTTATTCGTAGAAAAATCTCATATTTAAGGTCTCAAGATATCCTCCTAAAGCATTTTATTGTTGCCAGTCATGATCACGAAATGCAACAATTGTACTTCATTTGAGGTCGATGTTAATGTCTTGTGAAGGTTAAATTAATTATTTATCTTAATAGTGGGAAAACTGAAAGACAATTGGGTAATTTATTCTGAACAATTAGCTAATTGTTTCTCACTTACTCAATTACGGTGATTACAACTATTGTGATACACATGAATATTAGCTTCAGTGGAAATATTCGTTAAAGACACTGCACTGTGAAATGTTTTGAGTTGATTTACGTATAATAAAGTGAACTTCTACTATAATTTTACACCAATTCGCAGACTTTCAGGAAAATGGTTAACGTTTAAAGATTTGTTTGAGCACGTTTACTATCTTTGTCTGCCCGGAATTCGTCGTAGACTAGCCTTAGTGAATCCTTAGTAGGCAAGTGTAATGGCACGTTAAGACTACGACACTATATACGGTACACTCAGTGTATACATCGAGTGTCTTTAAGTGCCAAATTTATTAAGACACGATAATTAGATAATTCCATACAAGTGTAAACAGTACAGATATCAATGTCTGACATTTATGTCGGAATTTCTATCGTAGTCTAAACGTACCATAAGAAAGATAGCCATCGACATATAATATTTATTAGAAAATCAATGGCAGTAACTATAAACAAGCGTAGTATTTTTGATTTTATGTTGGTTGTCTTGGGCTGCGTGCTTGGAAATGTTTGCGGGCGTGTTAGGTAAATCAATTTCTCATATTTTTAAAAGGAAATAAAGGAAATGTGGTTTGAAATGATCTGTTTTTTTTTATTTTAAAAATGTCTTCGTCTTTTAATAACTCTGAATTAGTTTTATATAATATAATGTGTTTACACTATACAATACTAGGCGATGTGCTTATTTAATGCACTTAGTAACTTTAAATACAATTTATTAAATATAATACACACTTAAATAAAATTATGAATACTGGGACTACTATTAGACCGAGACAATTACACAATCATTGATTATATCTTCGGTATTGTAGTATGGAATATGTTAAAAGCTTGTTACAATACAATTGCGCTTACATGATACAGCAACCATCACAGAATCTTCTAGATGTCTGCGGCGACCGCTCTAACAAAATCATTCCACTTTGAACTATCAATTGCTATTTTCGCAATACATCTTTCGGTATTATTTTTTAATAATAAAGATTTGATCTTCATCTACCTATAGTACTTAAATTATTTTTAGTACCTAACTTAGCTACTATACACAAGTTGTCATAATTGACTGTAACAATTAAATATTGATAATAATTACTAAGTACGAAACATGTCTGCATAATTTTAATTATTATTCGGTAGTAATCAGTATATAAATAACTACATACTACAAAAATATTCGATACATTAAATTACATTATCTACGAATAAATATTGGACAGTTATCAGAAACTTTTTACTTTAAAAGTCCAGTTTACTGGACTTTTAAAATAAAAAGTAGGATTAGGATTTGAATGGTTCTTGCCATCTATGAAAATGTTTACCTACATTATATATATTAATATGACTTAACCACTACATGAAATTGTTCTGTTAATTATTGATCACTATCTTATTTTGTTCATCTTAATTCTAATAACAATTACTTGAATTACTTGAATATAACATCATTATCATAGAGATATATTTATTTACGAAACTTCAAACAACTAAGTGCCTTATGCGTAAGTAATTTACATAAATGACTAACATTATGTAGTGATGCTAAAATATATATTTATTCTAACATTAAATGTACATAAATGAATAACTATGTAAGTGCTATGACACATTGTCATGTCATGACACGGTAATGTATGTACGCATAATATTTGGTATTGAAGTTTTGGCATGTTTTCTCCTAAACATCTATGTAATTCTAACAAAATTAACAAAATATAACAAACAGATCCTTAATTTTAGCTATATTAAATATTAAACTTAAGATGCCTTGGGGTAACTCCGGACAAAAATAAATTCTGGATAATTCCGAACGCAATGAATTCCAAACCAAAAGCAATTTTATGATAAACACTTCGCAGTTTAAAGCTATATATTATGTTTTTACTGAAGAACATCATAATTATGAACGAACGCAATGAATTTCTTCCAAAACAAAATTGTTTTTGCTTTGGAAGAAATTCATTGCGCTCGGAAATATCCCGATTTTATGTCCGGAATTATCCCAAGGCACCATATTATAAGCAACATTGTAAGTTTGTACTCAAGCTTAGCGTGCTCAAGCGGAGGAGCGGCTTGCAACAGGCGACGTTAGGAGCGGCAAAGGTGTTTTTGTATTATAACATTTGTAATTACATATTATATAGGGAGGTCTTTCAAGCTGTCAAGCTGCCCTCCCGGACGCCACTTTTAAAGATAGGCAAAGGTTCGCAAATACAAAGACTGCCGTGGACTTCATTCCTTTATTGGGCTCAAAATTCAACTTCTATGCCAGGAACCTCACACCCTCACTACGCCTTTATATAATAATGTTATACTCTAAAATGCGCACATATAAATTTATAATAACTTTGAAAATATTTATCTGATTCATAGTAATTAAACGATAAATTAATAAAGTCAGGTGCCATTTTAAATACAAACGGAAAGGCAGAGCAGTTAAAAATAAGTCTACACACGTAATATCAAACATTAACCTAAGATATCCTAAAATAATGTTTGATCCTTAAGGTAAAAAAAAAAAATTAAAATTGTAAGTAATACCAAACTTTATAGATAGTAATCTCATGCAAAGAAGATAAAATTACATCGTAAATAATTTAATATAAAATATAGCTTTCACTCCGCTTTGATTGTTTTGATAAACTAGATTCTGTTTCTTAATTTATTTTAATTGTGATGGCGTTTACATTATGTTATGACGTGTTGTTGCAGTAGGGATACCCGATACGATGTGCATAATATCCACATGTTTGTCAAACGGTATGTTTCTATTATTGTTTTCCTACAAAAATGTCTTATAATAAGGTTCACATTATACCAAAATTATATTAATAACAATGCTATAACCAAATTGTTTATACAATTTTGTTTATTTTGATGTTACCTTATATCATACTACAATATGCAAGTACAAGTAAGTAGCATGTGGAATATCAATATATTGATAGAACAGCCTTTTTTGGATATTCCTAGATTCAGGTGTATTTCCGGAGAAGAAGTAAATGCCGAGACCCATATATAAGGGTCTAGTGGGTTACTGTAATATGGTGTATAGTTT
>DWPW01000900.1:0-10201 GCA_018252015.1 Astraptes brevicauda | reverse complement strand
TACGTAGGAGTATTCCATATTGATATTATACTAAAGAATGACAACAGTCCGGTTCGTGCGAACGAGAGAGTCTTCCACATAGTTCATGGCGGCACTAGGCTTATCACTGCGCGAGATCTGAGTTACACTGATGCAGATCTGGATACAAAGCCATCCGATATCATCTACACGGTACAACGTTTCACGAAGGACGCACCGAACGGTGGTATATTCAGAGCCGACAACCCATTAGAACAAATAGCTCAGTTCACCCAAGACGACATAAATAAGAATCTGGTTCTCTTCAAGCATCAAGGGAAAGACTACGGGAAGATGGCGTTCTGGATATCGGACGGATTGTTCGATGTCAATGGCATACTAGAGATTCAGGCATCGCCTCCATTCATAAGAATGGTATCGACGAATGGGTCCATAGTGGAAAATGGAAAGTCGGTTGTTATTACCACTAAAGAAATGCAGGTAATATTCAAACACTGTTTAAAATTTATTAGTCCAAATTCATTAATTTTAGTCGATTTTAAATAAACGTTTTTCTAATATATGACGTCAATCTATAACTTAAAATAATATGATTCATTAAAAGTTATCTTATAAGAGAATGTTTATCTAAAGTCTTTAAGGTCAGTATCCACCAAAGCGAAGATCGAAGAACAAGGTAGTATATTAAAACATTAGCTCACTTTTTTATTTCATACACTATTTACACTCCTTTACAAACCTTACAAAATTTTATCAACAGGTGGACACAAACATGAATTGCTTGGAAGAGGACATTCGCTACGAGATTACGTACGAGCCTAAGCACGGTTCCTTGGAAGTTGGTGAGGGTCAAGGGGGGTATATGTTCACCCAACTGGACATAGCAGCTGGACGTGTCTCGTACAAACATCGTGAGACAAACACAGTCACTGATTCCTTTAGGTAATGACCTTATCGTTTGATGTTCGTGGGTTGAAGCCTGTTATTCGACTCCGGAGGTACCAGCGTCACACATTTTGTGTTACGATTTTAAGGATGTAACCTTGTTACTTTCCCTTACCTGCTGCGCCAAATCTACGGTATAAATATGACTGGCGTGTTTGCCATAACTTTTTTTGTGTCGCATTGCTGGTCACGAATCTCTTCTACAATTGGGGTTCGACTTTGAGCTCCATGCTGATCCACGCTGCTCCATTGCGTAGTGGTGAACAGGGATTGAGTTAGTGGCCAACTAGTATCGATAGTTGCTAATCCATTTGGCCTCCAACGAGGTTTCACGACTGTTATCTAATTATAACTTTTTAATGTACCTTCCGAAGCATGGAAGTATACATGACATTTAGTCACTAGCTGTCACCCATTCTATTTACTGACCGCACCCAACGTTAATATTTAGCATTAAGCCCGCCTTTTGTACTATTATTTTTGTTTATAGTTAATAAAGAGTAAATAGATAAACGTTGCTTAACTTTGAATATTGGTAAAGATCTATGAAAGCCGCGGGGCTATGTGCGCTTCAATGGTACCATAACCAAATATCTAAATAAAAGTATAGATCAATCTAATCACAGATAACTTCGTTAACCGATGACGAGTCAAATTAAACGTACCACAAGAATTAACCACGTTTAAACTTCAGTTTACGTCTCTCTCAACTCATCGAATTTGATATCATTGTAATCAAAATACCGAATGCATGAAAGCCTCATTTCAAAAGCAGTAAACATATTACACAGATTAAACATTAATCTGTTTATTCCGTTCAATTTCGCGCCACATATCACATATTCGTCGTCCTGTGACACGTATGATTTGCAATAAATGTCGCTAATATTTTGGAAGTGAATATTATTAATTAAAAAAAGTTTAATAGTTTTTTACACTCATGTCTCGATTTGCTTTTGTTTGTGTCTGTGATATGAATGTGATATAAATACATAGAAACGCATAGATACCCAAAATCGAAGACCTAGAATCAAAATCTAAATACATAATTTGGATGTCTGTTTGACCGGGGGCAGAACCTCATACCTTATGTAGGTGCCATGTTGATTTTCACTTATGTTTAAAGCTGTTTTTTGGGCGATAGTCCCTTATTGTCCCATGCGGATTTAAATATTTAACTTGTTTATTCTGAGTATATCCATAAACTTTTATGTAAAGGTATCAGAAAATATTGTGTTTACATTCAGTAAAAAAAAAACGAATCACATCGTCGAGCCTTTGAAAGCGTTACAATTATCCAATTTGCGAACTTTACAGAAATTTAAAGTAACGGGCAGTAATAAAATATCTTTTATAAATTTTATTGAACGTCAAAAGTGTCGACAGTAAAGTTATTAATCCAATATACAAAAAAATTACATACCGTTCATATGAAAATACCTTTGCAGGTTCAAAGTTATGTGCCTAGAGGCTTGGGGTGAAGGTGTGTATCCGATAAAGATTTTCCCGTCCAGCTACTGGGAGCCGTTACGGGTAAAAACGAATAAGCCTTTGATAGTCGAAGAATCTACGAGCGTCAACATTACTAGGGCGATTTTAGAGGTAATTAGATATACTATACTTATATTAGTTACTCTCTCACCCGTGGACGTCCCACGGTATTGTACAGATCTTTCTTAATAATTGGGATGGACTGGGGTTTGTCTTCTATTGCGGACAGCCCGGAGACCACAGGAAGTTTTAAAACAATTTTATTGTTTCGTAAGTTGTATCTTAAATTAATTCCATTAATTTATATTTATGTCTTCTGTTTATGTAAGTCGTATGTTGTCAATTACATAAATCAAGTTGGATTTGAATTGAATCGCTTAGTTATTTGTTTACTTAAAAAAAACATTAAGTGGCAAATTATTCTAAGACGATTTTTAATAATTAAGTTTTTATGTTATTTACAAAAAATGGTATGCTTAATGTCTAATGAATACTTATTTCGAATCTTGTATTAAACTAGAAGTGCTCTTATATCTGCAGAAAGAGTCTGTTAAAACCAGTTTTTGTTTTCTCTTTAACAACGTGTGTATGTTATATTAATCGTTAATTAAATAGAACCGCTGTCGAAATAAAATGATAGTACAACAGTTGCAACACAAACACAAAATTTCACGCCAAAGCAAACTCTGATGAAAAACAAACATTTGATGGCCACACAAACATTTGCATCAGCTAGGTAGCTCAAAATATGAACTAGCTAGCTACTGTTGATAGTTTCAATAACTTTTTATAAATGCCTGGTATAAACTAATAAATAATAATTCAAGCGATGGTATGTTCAAAGATTTTTTTTTTTTATTTTCCCTTTTTTTATTAAAAATTACAATTTATAAACGTGAACATCGAAATAATATAATAAATATATAGATTTAAAAAAGTTACTTAAAATATATAAATTTAAGTTGACCTATTTTGTAGCAATGATGTGAAAGAGTTCTAATATTAATAATATAGTTGGTTATTAAATTGAAATATACGAAACATAAGTTGTACGTAAAAATCAAATAATATATATCCAAAATAATAAAGCAAAATTTAAAGCCTATATTTTATTCTCTGTAGTTTAAAACTCCGAGATTCAGAACTTTAGGGTGATATTCATTTATTCCATACGTACTTACACTGATATTAAATATACATTAATTATTCATTAGGTAATGCATCCACAAATAGAGCCGGCAAATATCGTTTATCAAGTGACAGATGGACCTTATCACGGCTGGTTGGAAATCACTTCAGCGCCTGGTACTATAGAAGTGGAGAATTACGAGGAACCGATACATACTAAAGTGTTTGATCAGTCCACTATCAATGCCCATCGATTAGTGTACGTCCAGTCTGGCGTGAACCGTACTAAGGATCGGATCAAACTGGACGTTACCAATGGGATCGTATGGTTGCGTAGTGTTGAACTCGTGGTTATCGTAATACCCGAACATTACTACGTAATAGCCCAAAATCTTACCGTTGCTGAAGGCGATGCGGTGAGCGTGAAACCCGATCTGTTCAAAACGATAACCGAGTATTATAGGGGCAAAGTGGTGTCGTATCGGATTCTGGAGAAACCGCAGTTTGGGAATATAGTGATGGGCGAACAGGAACTCGATGTGCTGCCCGTTTTGAAACTCAATTCCGGGAATATCAAGGTACGTGAGGTTCATTCAATTATGTGAATTGATATTAAATAAATTGTATAAGTTAAAAGTCGAATTTCATTTATTGATTTTTTTTATTTTGATATTGTTTTTGCAGTATGTAAACGACGGATCTGAAGAAACGGCTGACTCGTTCAAGTTATTAGCTGTAACGGAGGACGGGAAGGAAAGCGAGCCATTTCACGTGCAAATAGAAATAGTGCCGGTTAATGACGAACCACCCATCGTCGCCGCGAACACGGGCCTGTGTGTTTGGGAAGGCGGAGCGTTCTTATTCACGAGGAATGAGCTGTGTAAGTAATAATTGCGAACTTTTTTAAGTAAAACTTTTTTACGCGCGCTTGATTTGGGGGAGTAAGCTTGGTGAATGCGTGACGAGATCGTTACGAAAAGTGTGATCGGGTGAAGCGAAGGGAAGTTGAGAGAGAAGGAATTAGAGAAGGATAGCAGCGCGCGCGTACATTTTCTTTCTCTTCCTCTCATATTTTGTTTTGACATATTTTTACTTCTTACGTATGTACGCATTGATAGACGCACTTTTTATGTAACCTTTAGAATGTTTTAACTTGAGCGTACTCGACCGCGCTGCTCCAGTGCACATAAAGGTTTCGTTACGCGTTAACGACTTGTTTTACAATGATGGCAACCATGATTAGGGTCACTTAAAAAGCCCTTATGTAATTGCTACTAACAATCATACATCCCACTTTCAATCGTGTCGGAATTTGCTTAACTTTGTACATCTGACATCTATACAATTAGGGTCACTTTTCATATGTTATTCATATTTCTATATATGAGGATAAGTTTAATATTCCTCCGTTCGTTATAATAATAGCACGTTTTTATTCAGGCGTGGTTATCATATATGTTATTTTCCAGATACAAAAATATGTAATAACCAAATCAGCAAAATATATTTTTTCAACAATATCAACCTGAAGCTATAACGTGGCAGTTAGTTATTGGAAATGCATAAAGGCAAAACGGAAAAGCAAACAGATTGAATATTGGCAAAATAGATCGAATGTACCTTTATCTATGGATTGAATGTTCTTTTTAATTATTTTTCTAAATATTTGTAATCGTCCCCAAGTACGTTCAAACTTACCTGAGGACCGTCTGACACGCCTTTCTACCGTGGAAGGCTAATTTGTACCCTCCACGAACTTGCCTTCCTTACCTTTACGTTACGTTTCGTGGACGTCTTATGTATTACCCTGCGGGTCTCATATGCAGTTGTCGCGATTGCATGAGTGCGGTGGTAAAGAATTTCGGGTCTGAGGGTACCCCTCGAGAGCAGGATTTTTTTACCACCGCCCGGACAGGCTTAGTCGGGCAGTTCTTAAGAAGGTCAAATATCTCCCGGTATATTAACATTTATTCATAACTATAATACAATACTAATTAAATTATTGTATTGTAATGAACAGATGTAAAAGATATAATTATTTTACTGTTCAGTGGGTGGTTCGGTGCTTTAAAAACAAAAATTGATAGTTCCCGCAAATCATGCTTATTTGGCACAAAATCAGATATATTTGGACGAAATAAATTGTATGACGCCAATATGAAGTCAATAATATTTTAGGGTAGTTGTTACTGATTGACACAACTTACTTTATGACGTATATTATCTGTCAATTTAAACTTAAACCTTGTGCAACACCATCTTACTTAAAACGGTAGAAACTTAGTTGCACTTCAATATTTTACCAACCTATTGTTAATAATTGATACTATGCCGATGAGAAAAAGAAATTGAAGTGTAAATATAAAAATGTCAATACATTTTTAGAAAGCGTATGAGATTCTTGCAACTCACAATTTTAGCGAAGTTCAGAAACCGTTGCGTAAATGATTTACATTGAATGAAAACATCTCGTCTGTTTATAGATGTGAACGACGTGGACACACCCTTGACGAACGTGACCATACGCGTTGTGGACATAGTATCGGGGTATATAGCCATGAAGGCGGATCTCGATACGCCGGTGTATCACTTCACGCAGGCAGATATTGACCGCAGACAAGTACTGTTCGTGCATACTAGTAAGTTTACTAATAATGTACGGTGTTTTTATTGTATTGTAAATGTTAACGTTATTCGGAAATTAGTAGGTGTAGATTTAAACACAAACACGTAAATATAGCAATCCAAATGTGTCTATAAAGCTTTTAATGGAAGTGTGAATTAGTGGAAATGCAGAAATAATTATGACATTAAGTTGATACTTATAATGTAATAATGAAAATTATTTGTTTCAGACGGGACAAAGGGCAAAATGATCTTCAATGTGACGGATGGTGCACACGAACTTTCTAAAATCACATTCCTTATTACAACTAAATCAGTATCGTTAAAGTTGATCAGAGTTAATAAATTGAAGGTGTTCCCTCTCATGAGGGAACCTTTGAACGGTTATTTCTTGATGTCAAGGTGTTCGGATCCCGTAAGACCCATCTACTATAAAATCGACAGGTCACCATCGCTTGGTAGACTCGTTATGTCCAACGGTGAAAACCACCACCGTTCGATTAAACAGTTCACGCAAGAAGACGTCAATAATTCATTAGTTTACTATGAACACACTCACCCGTTCTCCGACTTGTATACGAATGATTCCTTCATATTCACGGTGGAAGCGGCTCTAGCTAAACCGGTCATGAATGAGGTGTTCCATATAGACATATCAGTGTCCTCGGGTGGTCTATCAAAGTACGTGTATGTCCCGGAAATCAAAGTGAAAGAAGGTGACAAAGTGCCGTTAAAAGTTAACGTTACAAATGTAGTATCGTATTTAGAAACTCAGGCAGGCGTTCGTCAACCACAAGTAGAGGGGCAATGGACGGAGCCATCGCACGGCGAACTCAAGCCTTCCATATCATCTTTGACCCAAATACAAATGGAAAGTGGTGTTGTGAACTACGAACACGACGGTACGGATACGTTTGAAGATAATATTAATATGTCATTATACCTTTTGCCTGATTACGTACTCCTCTGTAATGTCTCGATACCGATATACATCATACCAGTCAATGATCAACCCTTCAGGCTGATGACGGTCACTCCACAAATACAAGTGGTACAAGGCGAAAACTATACGATTAGTAAGAGAGACTTGCTAACAGATGATGCGGATACTAGCCCGGATGGTATATTGTACGATATAATAAGCGGGCCAACACAGGGAAGGATATTGATGGTCGACAATCGCTCTCGAGATGAAGCTCAATCGGTAAATAAATTCACACAGGACGATATTAATAATGGCAGAATAGTATACGAACATTCTGGCTTGTTGCAAACTGCGACGTTTTATTTCCGAGTCTGGGACGGAGAGTTCAAACCAACGTATACCGTTTTCACCATAGACGTCGTGCCAGTTATATTAAATGCTTCGTCGATGCGTGCAATTTATTTACAACAGGGATCAAACGTAGCTACGGTGTCAGCGGACCAAATTTATATAGAAACCAACGCTAAGAAATCCAAGGTTTATTACAACGTAACACGAAACCCTGTACACGGTATGATATATCAAGGCCGAAATCCTGTGGGATACTTCTGTCATCAAGATTTAATCGATAGACTTGTTATTTACATGCAGAATGATATGACCACTGCGAATGATAGTTTTGAACTCATAGCGTACGTACACAGTAGTAACACAACTCCACCTTTTAATATTGACGTGATCGTCCAACCTTTAATGGTCCTGAATGATTTGAAAGTGGATAGCGATAAAACGAGATTGACCCTACATCACTTGGATGCCACTGAGCTTGCGAAGCTAACGGCTAGCGATCCCGTGTATACCATAATCGAAAAACCCATACACGGCTCTATAAAGAAAATAATAAGGACCTCTGGGGAAATAACCAGCGCTAGAGAAAGAGAAATAGCGTACTTCACTCACGAGGACATCAAAGCGGGCGTGATATATTTTGTGGCTAGAAGGAACGCTAAAGAAATTAGTGGAACGGAAGACAATCTACGTTTCTTGCTCGCTGCTTCCATTTTCCAACCAGCGGCCGGCAGTATTAAAATTTTAATTGGAAATCAACTAAAAAAGAATTTACCAGGGCCAAATGACCCCGAAGGACACGAGGGTATTTTAGTAAGTAAATCAATCGTTAAAATACTTATACGTATAACTTACACCAAAATTTATTGTTCTTAATCTTACTAAATTTATAATCCGGTTTCGACAAGTTAGACTTATATTTCTAAATGATTAGATATCAAGCAGCATATGGAGTTGCAAGTGCAACGATGATTTAAACACATTGTATGATAACATACTCGAATCTACTCTTTTGTTGAGGATAATTACATGTCTAAAGCTATAGCTTTTCATGCTTCCAGGTGGCGAACGGAACTTCAAAGTCTTACATCGTGTACGTGTTGATTGCAGCGGGTATATTGGTAACAATTTTATTGATTGTGGGCCTTTTGAAGTGCAGGCGGTACATGATGCGCGATCAGAATGCATTGGTGAAAATACACGGCCAGAATCAAGGAGCTGTGGCACCTATCCCCTTACCTCGACCCCCGGATCACCTGATGCCGTCGCCCACGCAAGGAACTCCACCAATTAAACGGTAAAACATTGTGCGCTTTTTAGTGTTTTATTTGTATTATACATGTTAATACTGATAAACGTCGGAAGACAAGGACATACATTGATTTAAAAAATACTATAAGGAATTCGTACTTCTTCGATCACTTTAAATTTTGCGGACTGCTCCGTTGATTTGCGCGACCGTCAGGGGTAGAAAGGTAACTGTTCGACGTCAGGTAGCATTTACTGTCAGATGGGCTGCATGCTCGTTTGCTACTTCCGTAACATAAAAAAAAAAAGAAAAAAGTTAACATCGCACCGTCACCGCAGCTACGTATCGTCGGAGCAGTCGGTGCACACGGGCGCGAGCACGCCCGTCCCGTCCGGCGGCAGTGTCGCGTGCAAGGTGACGCCGCTCGCCGACGCCGGGATGCCAGACCTGAACGCCCGGTACCCGTACGGAGCGGACGATCACACGGACGTTAGTGGTTTTTATTTTTAACCCACTTCCCAAAAGGAAAGAGGTTATCTATTCGTCGTGTATATTTTTTTGTGTACCTGCTACTTGATATTGAAGGACTTTTTTTTGTTTTTGTAAAATTGTCTCCTTATTGTATGAAAATCCGTTTCTGGCATATAGCTTAATTTTAAGTTCCATATATTGTTTATTGATAACATAATTTAAGCTGTGGATTTTGTATCAATAAATAAATATATAAAGTACAGTATGAGTAATAAAGTTGTTCCAAAAATTTTGGAAAAAGATGATAAGCAAAATTTATTATTCAATCAAATTATCAGTCAAATTTCGACTGCCGAAATACTCGTGTGTACCAACAGGTAAATACAAAATAGTTAAACACCACTCGTGTCTATCAATGGGTAAAAACATAATGGTCCAGTACCTCTTTGTCTTTTGTTTGACATCAAATTTTATTATTTTCATTCATTCATTTATTTTTAACTCATTCATCACATTTTAATTCACTATTTTTTCCATTCATTCATTTTTCATTCCTTAATTTTCTTTAGCTATTGTTTAATAGCTATAAACGAGTTTGAGTTTTTACAATAAAAAAACCTCGATTTTTCCACGACGACTGTGACTGAATCAACCGCTTGTGATTCACAAGGGCGTCGGCCGTTGATGCCGTATACGTATTGTACTCGCAGGCGGAGAAGTGGAGCAGCTACGAGGTGGCTTAGCCATTAATGCCGTATACGTATTGTATTCGTAGGCCGAGGAGTGGAGCAGCTACGAGGCGAGCGAGGCGGCTTTCCCGGTGCGCGCGGGCGCGGCGAGCGCTGCCGGCTCCGCTGCGAACCCGATGCTCCGCCGCAACCAGTACTGGGTGTGACCCGCGGACACCACGCTGCCCGGGCCACGGACAGGTGAGCTGGTAGCTAGCGGCTAGTATGCGCTGCACGTGCACCCCCGAACCACCCACTAAACAGTGGGATGGTTTTATCTTTTACGTTTGTTTGTTATAATACAATATTTAT
>DWPW01000899.1:0-10204 GCA_018252015.1 Astraptes brevicauda | reverse complement strand
GTTTTCTTCGAATAGGTCCGGTAAACGGCGGTCTGAGTGACGACTACATGAGCAGCGGGGAGGCACCATACATCATTGAACAACCTTTGGATGTTACCGTGGCTCGACATCAACCTGCTACGTTGAACTGCAGAGCTGGAGGATCCCCGACTCCAACTATACGATGGTACAAAGCAGGGGTCTTAGTCGTATCCGACACTCATAGGAGTCTTCTACCAGCTGGTGGGCTATTCTTCCTTAGAGCTACACATGGAAGAGCCCATTCCGATGCTGGTGTATACTGGTGTGAAGCCACCAATCCTTACGGGACTGCTAGAAGTAGAAACGCTACTCTTCATGTCGCTGGTAAGATAAAATTCCATAATTTATTGCCGCAAATTCTATGTTCTCTTCAAAGATATAAAGTTACTACATTATCATAATTTTCCTATAGTGCTCCGCGAAGAGTTCCGGCTAGAGCCGGTGACCACTCAGACGGCTCAAGGCGAGACTGTGATATTGGAGTGCTCTCCACCAAGAGGTTCTCCAGAGCCCTCGGTTTATTGGAAGAAAAATGGCCAGATTTTACATTTTGACGGCGATTCCAGGTTCGTTAACTTAAAATAGTTTTTGTTGCTTGAATATTTAGTATAGGACACAAATCTCAAAAGCGGGATTGCAATAAACTATAGAGCTCGCTAGAACAATATCATCCCATTTACGAAATGGGCGCCGAAATGTACTAAATCCGGCAGCTAAAATATTAATGTGAAGCTGAAACATTGAATGAAAGTCGCCATCTAGGTACTCAGTTTGATATAGCGCACTCGAAGTAAAATCGGGGTAGTTGATAAGAGCTCTTTAGAGTTAAATGGGATGGTGGAAACAAGATAGTCTTATGAATTCACAGAAGAGTAGTCACTCGACATTGAGTTACTCGTGCATTATGAAAATTTATAATTGCACAGCGATTTAAGAGCTAAACCATCGTAGATTTTATTTAAATATTATCCACTAACAAGGAATGCTTAATTAATGTAATGTAAATTTTTATGTTCATTCCAAGTTTTCATTCAATTGTATAACAACATTAGTCTATTATTTTAAAATCTACATGTTCTCTTTTGTCTAAATTACCTATGAATATTCATAAAGATTTGACTATAAGTATATATTAGTCTGGTTTAGGATACGGTCATTGATTTTTAAATTGTACACTTTCAAAACAATTTTAAGTCACGAATGTATTGCTCAAATTTTCAATTAATTTGCCTATGCATTTTTATGAGCAAGGCGCTTTCTTGAACATGTATGTGGAAAAATAAAAATAATTAACAGTCATAGGGAGGGTACATCAAAGTTATAAGAGAAGGGGAATATCTGAAGTGCACGACAAGCAATCAAGTAAAAATCTGAATAGTTCTGCCTCACCGGACCCCTTATTAAATGTTAATTTCCTATTGAATTATTCCGCCCTATATTGAAATGACTTTGAAACATTGCGCTATGTTCATAGAAATGAAATTCATTCATTGCCTTTTATTTTGCATCTATCGTTTGGTGTTATTATGCTGTAACTGTATAATGCAATATTGTTCTAGAATGCATTTAGTAGACGGCGGGAGCCTCGTAATACAAGACGCGAGGCAAACTGATGCTGGCAGATATCAATGCATCGCTCGGAATGCAGCTGGTACTAGAGAATCAACCATAGCTACGCTGCGAATACATAGTGAGTATACAAGACCCAAACACATCTAGCATTTCAGACAATTTCAAATTCACTTGAATATTTATGAATTGGTTTGCTCATATTAACGTGTATTTTTTTGCAGTTAAACCATATTTAATTGCGGGTCCAGAAGATGTCGTAGCACAAACTGGTGGTAGTGTAACATTCCAGTGCCGCGTAGGTGGAGATCCCCTTCCAGATGTGCTATGGCGGAGGACAGCTGGAGGTGGGAACATGCCTTTAGGTCGTGTCAAAGTTCTGGATGATAGAAGTTTGAGGCTAGATAATGTCGCCTTAACAGATGAAGGAGAATATACATGTGAAGCTGACAATACAGTCGGTTCAGTTAGTGCTAGCGGGTATATGACTGTATATGGTAAGATTTCGAATAATTAAATTTGTAGCTAATTTATTTTGCACCAAAATAATTACCAGGCTTCTTATGTCAATGTTCATTGCGTGTAGATATTCTGCCACCGTGACCAGCTTGTTATTCCATAACAAATGCAATTAAAAGTTATTTGACACGCAATTATTTTCTGAAAATCACGCTACAATTTGCCTATACTTTTTGTTTTAGATCCTCCTTCAATAACATTGCGACCAAGCTCAATCATAGCTGAAAGTGGAGCGTCAGCCATATTTACGTGCATGTCTTCTGGAAAACCAGAACCTACTATGTTCTGGAGCTTAGAAGGAAATAGAACGATAATATTTCCAGGTACATCGAAAGGAAAATACCATGCCTCTACAGTACTAGGTGGAGTGACCGTATTGACAATCAATTATACAAATAAAAATGATAGTGGTAACACGATAGTTTGTTCTGCGGTAAATTTCGCTGGCAGTTCGTTCGTTAGAGGAAAACTAAGCGTGACGTCAGACGATGACCGCCCGCCGCCAATCATAACAAACGGTCCCTCTAACCAAACGTTACCTATAAAATCGATGGCTGTTTTCCCCTGCACAGCTATCGGTACACCTGAACCAATCGTTGCTTGGTATTTTGAAGGGGAAGCATTAATACAAAATCATAAAAGAAATGTTTCTAGTGACGGAACACTTATTTTAAAAGATTTAGATAAAGTTGATACCGGCACTTACACTTGCGTTGCATCATCACAACATGGAAAATATGTATGGAGTGGGCTCTTACAAGTGGATAGTCCAACGAATCCAAACATACACTTTTTTAGAGCTGCAGATATATCTGCACTTCCTGGACCACCCACAAAACCCCTCGTGTACAATATTACTGATACGAGTGTAACAATTACATGGAATCAAAATAATAAAATCGGATCCTCATCGATACTTGGGTATCAAGTTGAAATGTTTTCTAGAGAGTCACTGTCGGGCAATAATACCCCAAGAAATTCTCGTGGCTGGGTCGTTGTCGCTAAGAGAGTACACCAATCACAGTATATTGTTAAATCTCTTATACCAGGCATCACTTATATGTTTACTGTGAGAGCAGAAAACTCTCATGGCTTATCCGCTCCGAGTCCTGTTTCGGATTCTGTGACTGTTGGCGAAGACGGCAATTCATTTTGGGAGTCAGGGACATTTTCGAATAATACTGAATATAGAAATAATATTATGACTGATAATATAGTTGACTTAATCGAGGCGACACCGATCGACTCGAAAACAATAAAGTTAATGTGGGAAATATTAAATTTCTTCTACCTGGAAGGCCTTTTCATATATTTTCGGCCCCTAGATAATACAACAAGCGAGTATGAGATGAAAACTATTTTGCATTCCAACGATGTCTCTGGTTATGAAATAACATCTTTGAGAAAATATACGCGATACGAGTTTTTCCTCGTTCCTTTTTATAAGAAATTTGAGGGAAAGCCCTCGAATTCCAGAATAGCACAAACCTTAGACGATGGTATGTATACAAGGTTTTGATATTAAATATTTTTACAGGGATGAAAACGGCAAAAATCTAACAAAATTATTATTTTTTAGTTCCCGATGGTCCTCCTACAAATATGGAAATGTTTATAGTGAATACAACAACAGTTCATTTGAAATGGTCTCCTCCAGAGCCTCATTTGCAAAATGGTATTATTACCGGCTATAACGTTGTATTAAACTGGTTAGATATACCAGCGAATAAATCTATGATAGCGATAAACACAACGGTCCAACAGGCTACAAGTTTGATTATGACTAATTTGACTTCGGGAGTTAGTTACTCCGTCCAAATTGCGGCTGAAACTATTGTTGGTTTGGGTCCATTCAGCCAAAAAGTGTACTTAAATATAGATTCACGATCAGTTGGATTGGATCCTTTATCAAGGTAATGTACCGATGTAACATTGTTATTAATTCGAACTTGTATTGTAAGCATTTTATTGACCTTTGTTATTTTATTTCAGGTATCCCAATAATAGTGAAGTGTCTATAGTTGCTGGAGATTTTGTTATGGAAACATGGTTTTATTTTTTAATTGGAGCCATTGTATTGTTCAAGATCATTATGATCGGTGGTATTATTTACGTTCGGAAAAATAATATTTTTGCTAAAAAATCAGCGCTTCCAAATATTTACGGTGAGTTATAATATATTCATACGCCGTTTTTCAAACATCGCAATTGAAGTAAAATTACCAAAAAATATTCGTAATTCTAAAATAAACAAGTATCCGGCTTATCTCCAAACGCTAACATTTTTTGTGGAATCAGCATCAGAATTTCAAAATTAAAAACATTCCACGGGTGTCGTAGGGTGGCACAGGGTGCCGAGCGCTTGTTTGATGGAGGCTTTGCCATGCGACGACGGGAGGGGCGCTAGATTACTTTCGAGTTGAAAGGTAGCACGAGCCCTCTCGCGAGCGCAGTGGATCTCTTTCACTTTACATTCACGTTCGGCTACAAAGGAATGATACAAATCCGAGAAATAAAGACCCAGTAAATGTAAATGTTTTCTATTTTGTTTTCTCCAGGCGATTCGTTTGTTGACTTACCCAGTTACCTTTAAGCCAATTTCGCTCACTTCGTTTGTATTATATTGCGTTTATATTTTCTAAACGTTCGGTAAACGAGTTTATGTATTTGTATGCGTACAATAAAAGCTGATCCACTTGTGGTATTTGTGTATTGGTTCTTACTATGCATTATTTATTTTCTAGATTCAAATGGAACGAGTTTAGTAACCCAAATGAATATTAAAGCCGCAGTATCACTGTCACATCCACTCAGTAGTTGTTATAATAAAAATACAGTCACTAAGACGGAATCTCTGCTGTGGATGGAAAATCAGCCTGGCTTATGTATGTCTGGTAATCAAACAAATCAAAGCAAGGAAAAGGCAAATTCGGAATACGATAAAGTAGCCCAACAGTTACCGGAATATGCTGAAGTGACATCTTCACGTGTCACTGGTAACGAATGGAACACAAGTAAAACCGCAACCTCGCCCGCTGCGTATGCTTCGGTTACTCTTGTTGCTAATACCCGGCAGTGCGTCAGTTCATTGGTGAGTGGTTTGCTATTTCTAATAGTGTTCTGCGGTTTGTGAATGTCCCCTCTTACCTTTACTTTACTTTACACGTTGATGTAATTTAAAATTATTTCACCACGATGACGTGACATTATAATATCATACATACAAATCCAGGATTTAATTAACTTGTGTTTTAAATTTGTCTATTAACAGGGCTGGTTTCCTCCGGGCGGTAAAAGTGTTGATAACTTTGACAACCGGTATGCTCCAGACGAAGAACTTTATCCAGCTAGCAATGGCGGCTATTACAATCGAAATGTGTACAGTGAAAAATACTTTCAGGGTCACCCTAACGTCTTAAAGTTTTATGATTTACCTTCTCTAGATAAGACACAAAAAGCTCAAATTAGATATAATCAGAGTCTGGAAGATAGAAAAAGTGATAAAAATGTCAAACCGGACGTAACCCAATCGCTTATAGATAGAACGTATGGTATAAGATCTAGAAAAAATTCTGAAACTGAGACAACCTACCGAGCTTTTGGCGAGGACGAGTCAGATGACGAAAATTACTCCGGAGAAGGTGGTTACGATGAATTACAAGCAATGCAGCCGCAGAGGCAAAGATCAAAGCATCAGTACGAAAGGCCTAATTTTGATAACGATGGCACTAGAACGTTGGCTCGTCTCACGTCTTTTCGACATGGTCAGACTGTTTTGAGTGGGGTGTCTCAAGGCTCAATGGCGCCCACTCATCCTCCCCCAGCGCCCCATCCACGGATAGATTCTGTGACTCGGTAGTATCACGCCTTGCCGGCTTTCGGCGACTTGTGCCAAACGGACGTATAGACCGATGTTTTATCTAAGTGTGCACTATTAGTTTTACTAGTGATATAAAGACAGATTACAGCTCTTCCTCACGTTATGTAGATATTTATAATGTAAAGGACAAGGCTTATATTTTGTGGGTTCAGTTGACTGTGAAACGGAATTGTGATTATTTACGGCTTATTGACTTTTTTGTGAATGTTTACGAAGTGACTTTTTGAATACTCGTATTATCTGTCTTCGACAAATGGCCTGTTATATTTTACTTCTTTATTCGCATTTTTATAAAATTATTTTAACCCAAACATTAAATTATATGTGCTATGTAACTTCAATTATACCTAGTCGATCTTAATTTTCAAATTAGGTTGTATATTCTGTAAATATCGTAAATATGTAACAATTTAATATTAATATTAAAAAGAGATTTAATTGTAAGAGTATTTAAAACTAACTAGTTAGATATATCAATTCTAATAAATGTTCATAATATTAAAATTGGGATTGATAGAAATCGTTTGATATGTCCATACGAATATCAGTAAACGAATTTGTAACCCTATATCATTAATATAAGCGTAATCGAAAACATTAAACTGAAATAAATTAGCGCTTGGCAATAATTTGATATTAGTTTACAATAATGTAAATATACAAATAATATATTATTTCGAAGATTTCTTCAACTGCTGTAGAATGTTCTTCAAAATGTTAATAAGTATGAAACAAATAAAATTACATAATTTGATAACTCATGTTTTTCAATATAACTAAATCTATTTTAGAAAGTTAAATTTGGTTTTAATCAAATGGTCCGCATCAACAAATGTAGGTGTCATACTTATTAAAAAAAACATTTTAGTGACAAAATCGGAACTTATAATGTATGGCAAAATATAATACAATATATTATTATTTTAAATTAAAATACCACTTCACTATACTCGTTTGAACTGTGTTTTTTTGGAATATAAATAAATTTGTATATAAGCCAGTTATTTTCATGTGCCATAAGACTATTTTCTATAATAAGAGACATGGAGTTGTGAATTGGAAATCAAATGAAGCTTTTACTCATAAAAGCGTTGTATCTACGTAAGTTTAATGTGATATGAGTTTAATATAAACACTTGTTATAAAAACATAGCACTTGTATCATTGCATATCATCTGTATTATGTATTATTAGTTTAAAAATGTTATTTAGTTGGGACGTTTAGGATACGTTCACACTTGCAACAATAGAGCGCAAAATTGTATGTAATTATTTTAGAGTAGTACACTTCCGAATAATGATAGCAATTCGTATGCGCCTTTATTTTTAATATTAGGAAAGATAAGTCGTTACGACTATGTAGTTGTCATTTCTAATGTAAAGCATACTGTAGGTTCTAAATGAGATATTAAAATATTACAAGATGTGTTTTCCCATTTCTTTCACCTTTTTTACTTTATTCTATTTTATTTTGTTATGTGAAATAGTAAGATTTCACATAACAGGGTATGAAAGGGTTTGTTGATCAAATAAGTAATTCTGTCAGTTTTTCTCGTTTTACATTATCAAAAAAAAGTTCATGTAGTTTTTGGGAAAACACGTCTACGATATAGAAAATGTTCTAATGAACAATGACTATAACTTATTCTTCTAAATTTTTATTTTTTGTTGAAGCAAAAAACGACCTATTGTCAAAAAATTAATAATGTGATTTTTCAACGAATATTTAGCTTCAATAAGTTTATTATCATCTCACTATGCCTACAGTGACTTTTTTATTTGATCACAACTTCATTAATAAATTAATTCTGTAAATATGTAAAGTAACGTTGATCGCCTTTTATATTTCGATGTAATGCCTTTGTTATTCGGGTTTGGTTATATCTACAGACTTTGACAGTGTCAGATAAGTACCGTACGTACCGAGGAAATATAATATTTTTCTTTAGGATTGTAAGACGGCCGCGCAGACGCTGACAAATACATAGTATGGAAACATATCTGATACGGTAATTATCTGACCCTCAATATTTGTAGTTGTAAAATAACTTTCACACTAATATATTATAATATAATTTTACCCGTAGATACCTTGCTTACCACGCTATATAGAAACAAGAGTGCCATACATGTAGTTTAGGTACGTTCAATAAAATTCTTAAAGTATGAAAATTTCCTTCTAGTTCCTATTCTGCATAATTAATGTGTAAATTAAGTAAGCGATTTGAAAGCATTTAACTGTATTATAACCACGACAATTAATTTTAAAGTACTTGAATAGCCTTTTTATTATTTTTAAATAACACAGACGATTTAGCACAAATTGAGTTTATATCACATTGCAATTTGCATTCAAATCAAGCTGTAAGTAACACACACATTTTTTCGAATGACATCATAATTTAACATTTACTTGATATCAATATTTAAAACTTAAAAAAAAACCTTTTAAATTAACCGTTATAAGTAAATTTTCACTGAAATAACGAAATATATAAAATATATACAAATAAAAGAATCAAAGTAGTCGGATCTCAAATTCTCATTGCGCGTTAGAGCATATTATGTATCAACAAATTTAATTGTTTTTAATATTATATAGATCGTAGTATGTAAACTGCAAACAATTCAAATTATTACATTTATTTAAATTATTACATTTTGTTATTAAAAAGCCTATTATTTATATTGCGAAATAAATTTTTCTAAGCGAGCGTTCTTAGTTAAACGAGTAGAAAACGCCTATTTAGGTTCGAAAATACAAAAAATTATATAGCACTCTTTGAAGTAAAACATATAGTCTTAGGTTTTTATTTTATTTATTTTTAAAGTATAGCAAGGTGTCTATTAAAATTCGATTGTGTAAGGCCTATTTTAAGTGTGATATATTTAATTTAAATGTCAACAATAAACTCTACCTTCGAATGAATTTTAATTTTTTATCGGTCTTTGGATACCTATTTTAATAAAATAACTTAAATTACTTATAAGTGATTTTATTTTTCAAACCCTTTTTAAAGTACTCTAAAAAGGATAAGGTTCTGAATCAGTTACTTAAGAAACGAAGTCAATGATTATATTTTAAATTAAAAATGTTTGTGTCTCGTGTGGTTCCAATTTAATTTGATAGGGGCGATTTTTACCCTCAAGGGAAATATGAAATGAAATTTTGTAAGCATTTAAACTAAACTTAAATTTTAAATAAAATTATTCAAAATTGGTCTTCCTTCTATTTATTAAAAATATACACTTGACTATTATATACGGGACAGAGAGACAATGCAAGAAATAGCTGCAGATCTGTCTACATTAGCAGGATCAAAATAATAATATAATGCTAAAGATATCTATAGCCCCATTTAACCATTTAAAGTTGTTTGCTGAAGGTACCAAATCAACAGATAAACTATAGTATGACTAACAGTAAAATTGTTTTAGGTACATATTAATTTCTTTTTATGTTCTCTGTTTACAAAAGTTATTTAGGCATTTTTTAACGTGAAGTACTCCTCATGGATCGCCTCCCGATTAGTGTTCTTTATTTCGCCGTGACCACGATCCATGCAAATGGGTCGAAATGTCGGTAGTTTAGAAATTAAATTCGCGTATCGTGAGTACATATTATAAAGTAAGCTCATTGTTAACACACCGGGCACTGCTTTGTTGTCAGAGTGCCGCAAACCAAATCCGTAATGGTAATCTTAAAACACCTTCGAGATTTTTGTTTAAGATTTCACAGTCGTTAAGGTTTCGTATGAAGCTTTCTTTTATGATCATAGCAAAACATATAATTAATTTCTAATATACACATAATTTTTAAATCACTCGATCGATTTTCAACCACTATAACCAAGTTATAGCCTATAACTGCGTAATACTTATATCGGAAAGCATTATCCCACATTATCATCACAATTAAAATTTTAATTATTTGATATCAACGCAAATAATGAATGTTGACAATAAAGTTTACGTCCAAAAAATACTCATAATTACAATTTCATTATTCCGACCTCATCATTGGAACCAGCCGTAATTAAATGAATATCGAAATGAATTTTAAATACGACCAGTATAATGTATCTGGCACCATTGTTGTCTCCGATTCAATTACGAGTTGCAATTCATAAACCAAATCTCTGGCTGACACTCGCCATAATTACATTATTGTGGGTATTTAGCACCAGGTTGCGGTCCGGTTGGATCGTCTGTAAC
>DWPW01000898.1:0-10206 GCA_018252015.1 Astraptes brevicauda | reverse complement strand
TTCATACCGTATAGTGTAATTAAACTTCTTCTCTTCAGTCCATAATTATTTATTGTTCCATATTTACATTCTATTACAACCTTTATTTAAAATAATAGCAATTCTTCCATATATAATTACTTTCTTCTAGCGCCATTACCGTCATCGTCAAATTTTAAAGAAAGAACCACGCTCTCATATTACTTTTTAAATACTCGCATATGTATTTATAAAATCTAACCAGCAAGTTTTAGTATTAATATAAATAACAAATAGCTATGATTAAGTATTTAATCAAAGACAAATAGTTTCATCTTTAAAATAATATAAAATAATTAAATATTTTACAACAATAATAAAACGATTTAAATAGATTCTCAACATTTTAAATATAACATAAAAGGCCTGGTTCGTATAATCCAAGGTTAAATCAAAGTTAACTTTGTCTATTGACAATATCGTTTTTTATTTACACTTTATTAACATTTTTCCAGGGAGTTTTGGCGGGAGCGCGAAGAGAGCCGTTTCGTTGCATGGTATTATTTTGCAAAACTTGTGTATACTTAATCGTGTTTTCATGTGTAAAATTGTTGGGGTTTTTATCATAAAGCGCTCGATAACATAAACGTGTGTAGAAAAGTGATATAATGTAGTGAGAGGTGACTTTTCGTGTTATTTCGAAGACTCCACATAAAGTCCTAGTAAAGGCCCCCATTGCTTTACTGGACCTACGTCATTACTATCATCTTCCGTATGGAACCATTTCTTCATCGCCATTTTCCATATGGATATTATTAATATGTAAGATTGATTCACTGTATAAAAACTTATTAACAATTTTAAATCGTAAGTAACTTTTCTTACGTTGAAAATTCTACGCACATGAACATAATAGTACTACTGCAAGAGACTAGATGGCGTTATTGCATAAAAATCACTGACTCACGGGCAAGCACCTAAAATCATATAGAACAACGTTTGCCTGGTCCACTAGTACAATAGGTAGTAGAATATTATGCTAAATAATCATATTTGTACCTACACTTTTTAGTTGGTCAAAAGCAAATCTAGCCTCAACCTTCGATGTGTTTTTAACTTACTGTTTTTATGTAGCTAGTATGAAAGGATAGTAGTGGAAGCAAACGCCACGCTGCATCCCACGGCTCGTCCGGAGATAATCGCCGCAGACGGATGAGTCACGATGATCGCAAGATACTCCGCTTTGGTCCTCTTTGTCAAACCCGCCTGTATTGCCAGTTGCTAGTATTGCCACAACGGGCTACATATTTAAAATTAAGTACATACGTATGGTCATACAGAAATATTTGGTTCCTTTTTAATGCGCTTTTATTAGGTATGAAAGCCCAATGATATGAGGGAGTTTCCAAAAAAAGCTTACTTGTTTATCTCTAAAACTTTCTATCATATTAGTTTTAAGCGACAGTGACTTATAATCCCGTGGGACGAACAGGGACGCATTTTTAATTGTGAGACTTCATTAAGACAAGCATTTGCGTACCCTGCGTTTTTTATTTCCAAAAATTACGAGACCTATCAATCTGGCAACACAGAATTACGGTACACAGTGGCATTACTGTCGTATCATTTACTGAATTGTTTATTAAAATACGTGCAATTTGAGACCTTGGAACGTGGGTATAAGGCTTTCTGTTAGAAGATTTTGATGGCGCCTCGAAGGTATTAGGCAGATTCGGTGTTTTGTCCACCATTAGGTACGCCGACAAACATTCGGGAGCTTTGTAGCTTACGAAATGAGTGTTTATATGAAATGGAATCCAATTGATGTTAAATCAAATAAATTATCATCATAATGTTATGAGCATGTAAAGACAATACAAGTACGTCTAAAGGTGGCTTAATTTATTAATAGTATCTCTAAATTTGAGTCTTATAACACTCTTTAGGTATCTACATAATATATAAACACAGGAGCAATACTTCTGCTTTACGTTCGGTGGTAAGACAGATGTAGGAAGTAAAGGATGAAACGGAAGAAAGGATGGTGACCAAAGGGTCACTAAACATATAAAATTATATAATTAGACAATGTTTTTTATAATAGAAGATGTATCTTTTTCTTAAGGGTACACAAAGTTTTCTTAGGCGGAACTATTTGATAGTATTTAAGTGAAAAGTAAAAATATGTGTTTACAATTTAAAAAAAACGTTTCTACATTAATAACCACACACTTGTGTTTCCTATATCGTGGATACTATTTTTTTAAGTATGGCTGCGATCTTATCTGATGTTAAAAAAGATGCAGCCCAAAATGTAGCGCACTTTCCTAGAAAAAGCCTATTTAGCTTAGACTTGTACAACTCCAGATTTTATATATCAGGAAACAACGAAGAACACGATAAAGACGATTAATCAGACACCCAGACCTTGAACAGAAATATAAATTCCTTTATCTACATGATTTTACTTCATCGTCTCGTTTCATCACTTCGATCGAATCCCAACCCTCTGCGTCAGGCCAGCAAACGCGCCACATGGCTCGTCAATTAAATAAAATCCGTAAAAAATTTAAGCATTGAATTTTTTACAACTTGAACCCAAAAGTTCAAACGAAACGAAATAATCATTTTACTGTGTACAATTTCTACAGATCTAAGCAGATAGTAAATGACACCGTATAATAAAATGCCCGCGGTGTTCGTAAAGGAATTAAACTCACACGATCGTAGCCAAGATTAGATTGTTATCGATATAAATCTTTAGTGAAGATACTTCTTGTTTCAATTCGTTAAAGTAGTAGGTATGTAAGTACTTTTATTGATAGAAAAAGATATCGAGTTGATATTGAACTGTAAAAACGTAATTTGACTCTCGAATCCAATTGTGTATTAGGTAGAGGGAATAATTTCGTGTATTTAAATCTAAGTACATATGTTGGCAAAATATTTCTCAAGATTTAGTAGTTTTTAGTGTTTTTACGCATAAATAAACACGAATTACACGTTTTAGCTCCGTAAGCTCGGTTTGAAAGCCACATTTGTATCAACTTGGAAAGATTAGGTGCTACGAAAGATTTATTAAATTTGTTGGTTTAATACCTACATAAAAGTAAAATGTGTTAAGCAAAAAATAAGAATAATACTAATGCACAGATTTTTACGGACCAATGTTTTTTATTCTCGAGTTTCCGCGTATTTTGGGCATTTTGATATCACCATTACACTTTTAATTTTAAGTAAATATTGTATAGTTTTGGGCTTGGTGTTCTACTTTGTAATATGGTATACGACGCGACGTCGCATCGTGAAACGACGCCGCATCATGGTACGACGCGACGTCGTGTCGTGTTTATGTGTTTGAGGTCTTAGGTAGGTATGGTAAAATAAATGTTTTCTACATTAAATACTCAACACTAGGATTCATTGTTGCTTGGTTTAAATGGACACGCATAAATACGTAAATAAGGCTTCAAAAGAGTAATCTAAATTTATCATGTCGGGCTGAAAAGGTTTCGAATCTAGAATCGCTGTACGAATGAAACAAACAAATGTTACTATGATTTATGGTGTTTCCGCTTAGTCCAAGGGATTTACTGAAGAATGTAACGAAAATCGGGTTGAAAGGGAAGAAACCAAGGTTGAAAAACAATATTTTAAAAAAGCCCTTAAGATTTCTGTTCTATGTATAAATTTCGATGTACCGAACTAGTAGGTAGGTGTAGGTACTAGTTCTACTCATAGAACAAAAAGCTCGGGAATTGAATGCATTATTACTAATTTTTAATTTTAGTTCATAAATTTCTTTTTTAATCATTATATATTTTTTAATTTACAGTTTATTTGTAAATATTTAACATTTTTTAATTTCGGTATTGTTTACATTTTAAGCAAGATAATTTTGTTAGCTTGGTTTTTAAGTACCCAGCCTCATTTAAGAGATCTGTTGTAGAGACTAGTTCGCGTCCTGACATATTTCTCACGAGTCCCAGCGTTCATTAATCTTTTAACGCTTTCATAATAGTAATTCATCATCTCATTCAAGTTCATTGCAAACTACATTACTTTGTATTCACAGCCAAACAGAAAAACCTTTATTAGTTAATATTTGGTTTTGTTACAAGTTTATTTGACTTTTAACTTAATGAAAGAAAGCAACTAATGATATTAGTAACTTATGTTGAATTAAGTTTTAGATTATATTCGTTATACATTAAATAATTATTGTTTTAGGATTTCATTATACTCCAATATGAGATTAGCTGCAATTACACTGCTGTGGCTGATAATTAAGTTGGAATACTAATACTGTTTAACTTGGAATATCAAACATGTGTAAGGTGTATTGTCATGAAATCAAAACTTAGCACTTGTTAATCCAAATATTATAAGTATCCATCAATCCATATATATTTCTATAATACATCCAACATAGTATTGCAGCGCGATGCACAGCTAACAACGATTGCGTGTATGTCTAACAATATAATCCTTGGCTTATATGAACTATTTTAAATCATATTACAATATTTTACCATGCCTATTTTACTTTAATCGATTAATATTGAGGTTTTTAAAAAACTCATACTATATAGATGTTTTATGTGACCTGCCGTATCTGATCGAAATATCTGCCATATCTGTATGTAAACTGTTTAATGCAACCAACACCGTCGTCTTTTACAACAGTTCTATCAAAATTTCAGCTTATTGAATTATTAATCTCTTCCACATGAGATGGGCTTTTAAATAGTCATTTCTCTAACACTTCTTGTGTAGAAAGCAAAATAAAAAACGATTCCCTAAATCTTGTCTCAAAATTTCTTAATCTGAATTCTACGTCCTTTTCCTTTAGTCAATTTGCTGATTAGGACATTGAGAGGGCCATACCGTCCATCTCCTCGGAGGCAGTCGGTAGAAGTGTTAGACTTTAGCCGTAACATGTTCATCCCTCTCTTTGACCTACTTGTCTCTATTCTCTTATATATCTTTAACTAATCCATAATAAACAATTCCTTTCCCTCATCCTGGAAAGACGCTTAAATTAATCCTATATCTAAAAAGCTGAGACCTAATTCCTGTTCTGATTAAAGGCCTATTTCCATACTTCATTTCCTCTCTAAAGTCCTCGAGCGCCTCACCCACCAATAACTTCACTCCTATCTTCCAATCATGCTGTTTTAAATCCCATGTAACCCGGTATCCGCATTGGTCTTAGTACGGTTACCGCTTTATTGAAAATCAGATGACATACGGGAGGGAATGCACAACCAACAGCTCACGGTGTTGACGCTGCTAGATTTCAGTAATGCGTTCAATACCGTGGACTTTTACATCCTACTGAGAGTTCTTCGTTCTCTTAACGTATCTTCGACTGCAATTGAATGGTTTCGCAGTTACTTGTTTGGACACTGACAAGGTGTACAAGTAAAGGATATCTTTTCAAATTGGAATAGTACTGGAGCCGGTGTGCCTCAAGGTGGCGTGATGTCCCCTCTTTTTTGCCATCTTCATAAATTTTATCAATCTCAATCTTTCTTCACTCCAGCATCTGTACGCAGACGACTAAGATATTTATCAAAAACATCTCTGAACAATTTACATCATGACATTAATTCTACTAACGCGGATCTAATTTGTATTTGATATTGGAGCAGGTTATTTGGTTTAAAACTAAATGCTGAAAAATCTCATATTATGATTATGGGTAGCTCAAGGCTAGTAGCAAAAATTAAAAGTAGTAGATGTACCTTTTAAAATTCGCTTTGTGATCCAACGCGAAAATGATTTAGAAGTACCTATAAATAAGTACGAAAAAATTGCGATGATTTATTTAAATACAATTTAACAAAGTACATCGTACCTTGTCCCTTTCTTCGTCTTAGAAAGTCCTATTCTCTAGGACCGACACGGTTAACGCATGTAACAACATAGGCTCTCACGGTGGGCGATCCAATCTCGATTACGGCTTATTTATCACCGCCTCTATCGGTCTATTGGAGAACTAATGACACGCATGAAGCGTCAACCCCCCACCTTGATGGCATAGACAAACTTTTTCTATCTTATTTCCCTTTCAACTGTCTTTCAACAACTTTATGTAAATTTTAATATTATTACTATTGAACTTTTTATTATAATATATACAATATTATAATAAAATGTTCAGTGTATTAATAAATTTATACTGAATTATGATATTGACTTTTTTAGCACAAGTTTACAGACTTAACGCAATCATAATGTTAATTTCTACTAAATATAACGCAATAAAACAAAGAAATACCATTTAATTCACGTCACATTTACGTTAAAACTAAAACTAAATTGAAACAACTTTAAGTTGATGTTATTTTAATTTTTTTATTCCTTTACTAAAGATAAAATTTTCGGTCGACAATATTAGAATCTGAATGATACTCCCGTGGAGATGCTCAAAAACTTCATAAAGTATATGTAGGTATGACATAATAAAAACGCACACTCACGTCATTTATGATAATGCGTTTGAAATTGGAAGCACAATAAAAATCAATAAATTCCTGTAGCGATTGAGACGCTGTGTATAAGCGACGCCCGCGCAATTACGCTTAGACAGGGTTGCCAGCGTTCCTTAAAAATTGTTTTATCTAGGTATAAGAATATATTAAGTTACTTACAGGAGTCCAAGGGCGGCAGTGACTTTTTTCCTTCTCCAAATTTAGGTATAAAATATCTAAAGCAATAGGTGTAATTAGTTCAATTGAATAGTATCTATAAAGCGAAATTATGACGTTACGAACTGATCACGATTAAGACCAAAATTATGCCACTCGTCGCATGGAACTACTTGTGTTAGGAAGCCTCATAAAAATAGTTTATCCAATGTATCTATTAGACGGTTCATGATGATAAACCTTTAACAGACCAACAAAGTAAAAAGTGGGGTTAATATACAAAAATGCGTGTTATAAAAATTTGCTACATACGCGTAGGTAGGAATTTAATAGACGTGTGTAACAGAATATTACGTCACAATACAGGTATGTCAAATATAAAAAAAACATACATAAATGGAATTAATGTTACCTTTCGTATAAGTAGTCAAAGTTTTAATGCCAATAAATAAATATTTAAAAAAAAACGAAAAAAACTGACTCGTAAAAATGCCATTTTATATATGGCAACCCTATTGGTAGCATCCGAAGCCGAAGCCTGTGTTTTTACCGCATTTAATAATGACCGCCTCGTTGCGATCTAGTAAAAGACGTAGTATAACGCCATTAAAAAAAATACAAAATGTTCCCAACAAATTCATGATGCTTAGTTTAACTTTCAACCGCCCTTTGTAATTTTAGTTATGATTTTTATAAGCTCAGAATATCAAAACGATTTTAATAAAACAATCACGTTAAGTACCTAATACAAAATCAACAAATTATATTTTTTTCTACCTATCTCTATGTCTACGTTATTGTACGAAAATAAGATTTTTTCAACTTTAAATTAACTAAAACGGAGTTAAGTGTTCACTTATCGTATCACGAAAGTTGCCTGTCATCACTTAACAATTGATATCAACCAAATATTACTACTTTGGAGGTGGTAGAAGCCATAGATATAGATAGGATCATAGGCTAGCGAAAAAATCCTAAGCCATTGAGCATTGCTACAAAACAATTGAGTGCCTTCGCTAGGAGTAGGTATACGTGTTGAGTATAGTGAGACCCGATAAAAGTAAAAATAAAAAATAAATTTAATTAATTAAATTAAATTAATTAATAAACGTGATGTAAAAGTGTCATAAGTTTTACTGAAATGACACTTTCTACTTAATCCTCAAGTAAGCAATGCATCTGCAGCTGAACTCAAATCCTTTATGAGGTTGATTACAGATGGCCATGGGCGGCAGTGGCCACTTACAATCACGTGGTCTGTTCGTTTACTTAGAAGAAGTACATAGAATATATACATGAACGTAATAGATTAGGTATTTTTATTCGATCCGTTAGATACTTTAAAACAGGATTTATCAGTCCGTTTAGGCGAATATCCGAACAAGATATATAGGCAATTTATTTCATCTCCTTTGTAATAACAATATTATTCCACGCCACGGCTCCCACGCTGCTCGAGGAAGTCAACTAGTTTTGATTGTCCTGTGAACAGTCACCGTCGCCCACACACTGTGCATCCAATACATAACTATTACATAATAGCTATAAATAAAACTGTCTTATCTATACATATGAATTATCGGCTCACATGAGTAACGATTTTTTACTACTCAAATTCGATAAGCGTTTCATGGGTGGTAGATATATACCTATATTGTTTTTAACTTTCATTCTAGAGGTGGTAGAAGCTTTTGCAGTTCGACTCCGGAGACACCACCGCTGCATCAGCTGCGTAAAAGCAATGTTAAACGCTGCTTTGCCTGTTTTTAACACGTTTTTATTAGTTTCGGTTGTATGTTTGTATGTAACGGAAACTTTGAACGCTATTTTAATCGAAATAGAATCGTCGGATAAATTTGAAACTCTGCACACTTATCAAGGACCGATGACATTGCAATAATATGGCAAAATAAATAAAAACTAATAATTAAAAAATAAATAATAGTAACAAAAACTAAAAACACCCTTTTGTGATAAAACGAACTAAAATGTGAAAAATAATTATTGTAAAAAAGCGTGGCGTATTTTTGATATAATTGACATGCACCTCTTGTTTTTTTACAATTACTTTTATTATATACTTATATATACGATATACTGTATTTTCCACAGTAATAAATCCAATTCCCAGTGTAACAGGAAGTGGTGTAATTGAATTCTGCGATTTACAAACTTTACCGACAACCACTTTCTCCCGTTCCAAGGAAATCCCTAATTAAGTTTGAAATAAATTATTGCGCTACCCGTATTCTACTCTCATCTACAAATCCGGATGTTACGTTAATCAGCGTACAAGTTCCTTACTGTTCCATTTAATATATTAAAGGACTATTTTATATCTGGAAGCCCCAAACGAGTTAGACCACCAGATAGTGGTCGCCACCCATGTACGTTAACCAACCCCAGATCAAATTAGAGCCTAACCTGAGGGCGGCCATCACACATGCATTGATATTTGCTACCCACACTTATAAGTCGTCGTCAACCCTTTGTTGTCCCACAGTTGGGCACGGGTTTCCATTGTGTAGACCATAGCCCACCGCGCTGGCCAAGTGCGAATTGGTAGACATCACACTCCTTCGAGAACGTTTTTTTAAGAACTCTCAGGCGTGCATGTTTCCTCACGATGGTTTTGTTCACGGTTTAAGCAAGTGATAATTAATTTCTAATACACATATAGCTTCGAAAAGTCAGAGGCGCGTGCCTGGGATTTGAACCTCGAGACAGCGATTGAGAGGGCGAGTTTCAACCTTTATCTATCAATTTCAACCATTAGCTATCACTACTATGATACACACTCACACTGATAAATATATCTCCCTTACCACAAAAGCAACGCTTGACTGCAATTTTTAGGCAGAAAAGGTGTGAAGATGGTGCCATCGGAATCCAATCACAAACTCCGCAAAAAAATATATCACCTTTAATGTTAAAGCTAGTTATAATTAATTTTAATGTATGTTCAGGGAAATGGTGATCATATTTTTCTTTGGTGATGATACAGGACTTCATTATTTATTAGTAAACATTTCTTAACTTATGAAATCTTTGCCTCTTAGGTTTTAATAGCCATGCTTCGTGTATATGGTAATCATTTTTAAATTTGGCGTTGCTCTACATCAACAACCTCAATACATAATAACTTAAGTATAATTTACAATATTTTACAGTGTTTATAAAGTTATTTAGGTATCTAGGTTACAAATAAATAAACATTATAGAATATCAGTCTATATAAGGCTTGATATTGTGATATCTAACTTATATTGCAGCGTATACAAATGTTAAAGTTTATATACACTGACGTAAAGTATTGTACATATCATCGTCAACCCATTATTGTCCCACTGCTGGGCAAGGGTCTCCTTTCAGAGTGAGAGGGGTGTAGGCCATAGTCCACCGCGCTGGCCAAGTGCGAATTGGTAGACTACTATTGTACATAATAAACATTGTTATAATAAACTTACATTAAAAGTCAAAATGTATATCAAAAAAAGAAGATCCTATACATAATTGCTTTTGGAAGTCTATAAAATCTACTCTTTGCAAGGTGTTGATGACATTAAACTTATACGGTCTTATTACAAAAAACTTA
>DWPW01000897.1:0-10211 GCA_018252015.1 Astraptes brevicauda | reverse complement strand
AATATCTCAGAAAGTATATCGCTTATAACAATTGGCGTTAAAATATCTATTAATTGTT
Source organism: Astraptes brevicauda (assembly GCA_018252015.1). Lineage (NCBI taxonomy): Eukaryota > Metazoa > Arthropoda > Insecta > Lepidoptera > Hesperiidae > Astraptes > Astraptes brevicauda. The sequence continues at coordinate 10,153 of DWPW01000897.1, read as the reverse complement.
TTCATTTAGGCTTTCGATTGAGGCGTATTTCATTGGTGGCCGCCGAAACCCGTTTTTTTAAATAGCGGATCTTTATGTAAATTCCTGTCACATATGAAATATGTAATGCACTTAAATATCTCTAACTTCAAACTTGCCACAAGTTTATACAAATTTTTAACCCTTATGTGAGCCTCGTGAGTAAGAAATTCCCAAAATTATCCCATGTATCGCCCATGTCTAGAAACAATAAATTTATAACGTCCAAAACGTTAAAACTCCTTTTTATGAAGGATCCACAATACCAAAGGTCAGCAAAAACATCTTCCTATTTAGAAAAGCCTTACATATATAATGTCACCAACGTCTACATATTGGTATCCCACATAAATCAGCCATCAAACTCCAGCCCACATTTCTGATTGCATTTATAACACAGTGACAGCCAATTACTAAGTATCAAAGAACTTGCTTCGGAAAAGACGAACTTGCAAACAAACTTTTAACCTCTATTATGCCCAATCGAGGTTACTTTTCAAACTCAGGTGCAATAAGTACCTACCTATTCCAATGTTTATAACGGGAAAGCCAATTATTAAATTTCATAGAGCTTGGTTAAAAATCGGAGGATTTCAGACTAATTTTTCAACCCTATTTCACCCCTTTAAGGAATGATTTTCCAAATAACGGCATAATGCGTATTTTTATTGAAGGTAGATAGTTTCATGATAAAATCGGCCTACTTTCAATAAACCTTCGTATTTTATCTCTTTAAATGTTTATTTTTGGTAAAATACGTATTTCATTATTTCTGCCCAAAAAACTAAATCCCGTTTTATAGAGCTTAGTTGGAAATCGACAGACTCAATAAAATTTCAACCGCTATTTTATCGTCGATAAGTTAGATTTTTGAAAAATGGTAAACTCCACATTTCTTTATTTTTAATCAGCAAGCACTCAGCACTAAGATTTGTAAAGCTTGCTTTCAAACTCGACGGAATGACCGCAAAACTTTCACGCCCTATGTTACCCCTTTAAGGGTTTATTTTCCAAAAACGGTAAATTAAATGTTCAATTAAAACAAAGCAGAATGTCAAAAAAATAAGATTTTTAAGAATGCATAAATAAAAAATAAATGGCGGACTTTCAAGCAAAATTTTAACCCTTATTTCACCCCATTAAAGGTTGATTTTCTAAAAACGATTACATACGTATTTCATTATTTCCAGCCAAAAAGTTAAATACTAAGATTCGTTGAGCTTGCATCAAAATTGGCGGAATTTCATATAAACTTTTATCCATTATTTAACCCCCTTATGCATGGAATATCAGAAAATTGAGTCTTAGCTGGTGTATGTCATAAAAGAAACCTCTTGTTCAAATTTCATGTTTCTATCTTCAGTAGTTTCGGCACTGCGACGATTAGTCAATAGGTGAGTGAGTGAGCATCTTTACAAGACAGTCTTGTGGACTGTATTTAATTTTTTTTATCAGGTATTACCTAAGTTTGTACGCCATTATGCCGAAATTTTCCAAAATAATGTCAATTTAAGATTTGATGGATTTGATTCCACATGATTACAGTTACGTATGAAATCTAAAGGTCTAAAATCTAAAGATACCAATTATTTCAACGAATCCCACAATTTATACTGGTCAAGTGAAATAAACCCCGCATACTCATACCGCGGAGGGCGACCGGGGACCGTTGGCTAGATTGACTTGTCAGAATATTTGAATTTTAATCCCGGCCGAACATTATATAAGCACTTGTTTATTTATTCATAAGCCCGCGTGTTTCACGGGAATGCCAGATTGATCTTTGTTTTGTAATTAATGAATTCACGATGAAACTTGATTACATTAGCCATTTCCGAGAACGAGTTATTCTATAAAAGTATACGTATACATTTTGTTTTATTTCAGTTTATTACATTTATAATTTAATACTTTCTAATAATTATTGTAAGATAATATTATTAGTATTCTTCAATTAATGTTAATTTTATTAAAATAACTAAGTATTAACTTAGTAACTTACGTACTTTAGAATTATTACAAAATGATACGTAGATTCTTTAGAATTCAATCTTTGATCTTTACATTTCAACCTACGAGTAAATCTAAAGAGAACTGAGTCCACCTTGCGCACAAGTTTATTATATTCATATGGCTTACAAACCAACAGAGATATATTTAGGCAATACGAAATAAAATACACAAAACTATAATGTAATTAGTATAATTAGTTACATGTTATACACATTCAATATAGTTTAATATAACGTTGTCCAATCTAATTAGCTTGCAAAAAGTTTTCTTGATTCGATTTTTTAGTTTGACATATGAAGGGAGAGATAGTGTCCATTAACGCTACAAGACTGAGCGAGGATCTGACACTTAGTAGTAGGGCGTCCTACATAGTATAAATATTCAATAGGGTCTGAATATGGTAATATAACGTCTCCTCATTGGCTTGTAGATTGCTCCGTCGTTTTTATCTTATACGACATTTAACTCCGGTAATTCAATTTACCCTATTTGCATAATGTCGCCTTCTCTAAGTAGGTGAGTATGGAAATTGATTCGGCTCGGGATTTTGTTTTCCATTTTTGATTAGCAGATAACGTGGATTCATGCAATTTATAAAGGCAATAGGTAATAAGATACTACATGTGGTAAATTTTTAAGGTAAATACATGGATATATTTAATTTAAAACATGCCATATCTTGCCCTGGGCTCAAAATCTAGATAACCATCACTTCGCTTCTCGCTATTTGTCGATTAAGACAGATATTTATTTATTTAACTGGAGTTACTTACCTAACCTAATGGTGTTTTATCTAAATTTATATTTATAGATATACGTATACCTAACCGAAAAAATCAAGAGCTCAAATAATAAATATTAATACGATTATTTTCGAATAATCGGAGAGGTTTTGTGGAATTACTGTCCTGTAGCTGTCCATCGTTTTAAGCTTTCGTCTACCCCTTTGACCACAGATGATATGTTCAATCTGTCCTAGGCCATCTTTGAAAACTTCTAGATATTTTTCTTCTATCGTTAAATCAACTTGATCATTAATTTGTAATACAGACATAAGTTTATTACATAAATCAATCAAATATTTTAAGGGTTGGTAAGATTTTTCTCACTTGCGATATAATTGTAAGCACATGGGTAATAATCGTGAAACAGAACCTCCATTGTAATAAATATTTCACTTGTCCCTGCCCACACATGCAAGCGTTGTTAACATTGTGAATCAAAAAAAGTTTCATCACACTATTCCGTGTATGTCAGTGATTCTCAAACAAGTGTCACAGTCTACTAAAAATTTAAAACAAAATGTAAAATCAACCAAGCGAATCTAACATTAAAATAGACAAAAGTCACATTTTTAGCTTTTAAAAGTTTTACGATCTAAGTGAAAACTTTATTATCTTTAGTCACTAAAATAAACCGTTTAGTCTTATTTTTTCAAATAACCTCAATGTTATCTAGGTAGATCTATTCACCTACTTTATATATTTTTTAATTCAGTTATAATCTTTATCTTTTTATTTTGAGGTCTTAATGTTCTGCTTTACACACCATCAACACGAATGTAACATTATAAAATATACTAAAGTTACTATTTCAGCTTTTAAAAGTTTTACATTCTAAGGGAAAGCTTAGTTATCTCTAGTCACTAAAATAAAGCGTTTAGTCTTTATGTTATAACCTCTATGTTATCTAGTTATAATTCTTCTAGGTTCGCCTACTATGCAAAATCTTTTTTTTATTCAGTTATATTTTTTGTCTCTATACCTTGAGGTTCAGCTTCAATGTTGTGCTTTACACATTATATAGAGCCTTTTATAGTAACATAAAAAGGTTAAGGCACACTGGTATAGGCGAATGGAGATATCTAGAATTAATCGGGCTCTGAAGGCATACAAAGCCGTGAAATATGGCTCGCTCGTTGCTCACAATGGGTACGTCTTCATCAAGACCCTATTGTTTTTTTTCTTAGGTACCACACGCTGGATTGTTTTCTGTTACAGCCAGAGTTGGGAAACTTGTTCTTCTGTCTCTATGGCAATTTGTTAAAGCGCATCGATGGTTCGTTAATTTACACGTTGAGAAATAATAATTTGTATCGTTTTTTTTTCAAAAAATAGGTACCTAATTGCGTCATAATTTATAGAAATATTTAATTGACGCAATTTAATATTAAAATCTCTTAGTAATAAACTTATCGATAATCGAAATGATAGATAATTACATATTTTTTATATAAAAAAATGATAAAATCATTTAACTTATAAAGGCTGAAAACAAAAGTTACCGTGAACCTAAAATAATTTTGATATCATTTTGATTGTAGAATCAAATAGGAATGTGAACTGGTCCTTTTGCTAAAACAATTATAAATATATACATACCTGTATTTCAAAATAATATAATACAAATGGAATCGTGACACAATAGAAACGGTTCGCTCTTCATTCTGCGTTATCAATCTACCATGATGCCATCTGTGACGGCGCCATTACTCAATTTCCTTTCCCGCCAAAAGACCGCCTAAAAAGAATTCAAAAATAGAACGAATCAAACAGGCGGCAGGCACGTTGTTTTAATAAGTGGAATGGATACAAGATTTTTGATTTGGATATTTTTTATAGTATTCAGCGTGTGTCGATATGAATCCTTTAAAAATCATGGCTTTGTAAAACTTGTAGGCATAAATAAAAAAAAACCTCTGGTAGCATCTAAACTCTTTGAAACTTTGTGTTATTATTTTTATTTTTTTAATAAGTTTATAATTATCCCTTAGGTGTCTACATTATATTCCATTTGGCTTTCTTGTAGTAACCCTTCAGTAAATTTAGTTTAACTCAAGAAAACTTATCAACGCACCCACATGAACTCGATTTTGGGCATTGTTGCAGTATGTTGGTACCACTGAATGATAATTTAAATTCATTCTCTCCGCCGCCCGCGCCATCATTTGGACAAATGTTACGTCATTTGTCTAAGAGGCTGAGGTGCGGTGCAGGGAGGGGAACTTTGTGTTCTTCTTTGGGGAAATTGTACCGTGATGCGTGGAGTTTAAGTTGTATTTGCAACATCAATTCCCAAACAGATTCCAAAAACATCCATGAATATAAAGTTACGCAATATTAGCCTGTGAGTTCTAGGTCTGTGAGTTCATTTACGCTTGCGCACGTAGAATCTCATTTCGTTGAGCTTCCGAAAACATTTCCTCAATGAAAAATGGAACTTAAAAAGTATGCTGCTCGGTTCTTTTTTGATAGCCAAACTTTCCTTTCAATGGGTATTGAATTAAAACTTGCCGTATTTGTGCTACGTTACTAATTAATTTAATTATTTATCTCATTGTGCGCATGTTTATTCAATACATATAACTTAAATGAATGGAGGCTAAGATGTATACACAAGCTCCCGTTGTTTGCGTACTTACTTATGTCATCAAAGTTGTAGAATTAAACGAATAAGAGGCTTATAATGATCCTATATGATTATTCTTTTAATTGACATATAAATATAATATGTACTACTTAGTTACCTGATAGAATTCAAGAGAGAACAAACTACATCTAGTAGGTACCTTCTCTAGAAATTCGTATCTACTTATTTTATTTGTGAAAAACTTGTAAACAGTAGTGTAAATAATTAAATATTTTTTACAATCAGGAATATGTTGATGCTACTTGGTGCTGTTTTGGTAATCAGGAAATTACTTTAAAATAATTATGCGTAAATATCTCGACTTTTACAAATAAGTACGTAAGTTTTACAAATAATTGAATTACCACAATTTTATTTGTTTGACTTAGTCCAAATCATAATAATTATGATAAGCCTATTAGATTTAGTCCACACTGTTAAAACACAGACTGTTTTATTTTTATTCAAGTAACAATACTGTTAATGCCGTCCTGTGCACAGTTGGCAAATCTGGAAATAGCCTATTTGTTCCAAGATTGGACTTTTTTAAATACCTTATTGTCCCGTAGCAAACCCTAGAGATGGGGTGATGTGTCGCGAACCCTGTCGTTAAAACCAATTTCAAAAGACCCTGAAATAACACAGAGAGGGATGGATTTGCTCATTTCATGTTATAGAAATCTTTCTTTGTCATAAGTTGGTACCTACTCACTCGTAGATTTAGTATAAATATGAAATATTGTAAAAAATCAAATCAATTTTCTTTTAGTATTTATTTTACTTTCTTCTTTCTTTCTTATTACCTTATTCTTACTTTCATATAACGTTGAAATTACCATCATATGAATTTAAATGTATCTAAAATAATATTACAATAATAAATATAGGTAAATGAATATATACAATATTACCTATTATTACCAAAACTTACCTATTATTACCTTGAGTTGGACCAGTCATTTCACGACAAAGTAAAACATAATGTATAATTAGCTATCCTGTTTTAGTATAATATTAATGGAGCGCATCAGGAATACCAAACTCCTATATTTAAACGAGGCATTCCCTAAATAACTTTAATTTTACTTCGCATGCCGCTCCGATGTCACTCCCAAAACGCGTAATCTCAAACCAGATCATCAGGGACCGGATGAAAAAAATCTTTAATTTACATATAGATACGTATCTGTATAGTCTGAATAGGGAAAATGTTATTCCGAAAGGATATTCTGTACTCCGGCCCTGGTCGAAAGTGGCGCCCCCCGCCCCGAGTGACACTGACGGATCGCGGGACATTAGTCATAGTCGAGACCTCGCTCTCCCCCCTCCCTAACCCCCTATACATACCCTGTTTATTTACTTTTTGTAACGGTATTGATGTTTAATTATGGAGAGCGCCCCTAATGTAAGTCACTTTTAGCGTAATGTTTTGCTTGTAATATTTCATGTTTTGAAACAACATTTTTAGTTCTTATCACACTTTCCACTCTTAAAAACGATCTTCGATTTCATCACGCCGTACATCAATCTTTGTGAAGAAATTGATACTTTAAACAAATATTTATTTGTATAAAAACATATTTTTATAATACGAAGTGTGAGTCAACTCGGAATAAGTTTATGTATAAAGTACTTACCTACGTATCTACTGTCTCTATATGCCTTCTATTCATGTCTATATATGTTATTTGCCTTCTATTTAGTGTACTGGATCTAGGCACTGAAGAAGTATTACAATTTCTTTAAGTTGATTATGAAATAGATCTTCTAAGATAAAATACAATTCACATATCCAAGGTAAAGTCTGAGCTACTGTATCATCCCATATCATGTACTTCTGTAATAATTACTAAATATATAATTTGTTACTTGTGCCTCTTACATTAGGCTAAAATCATATATCATGTAATGTAAATTGATATAATGAAGACCTAATCTTTGAAATGTTACCGAGCTACCGCGTCCATTCATTATGGATTGGATGGTTCCATCAATCATTAATCAGCAATCATCACTTTGCCATACCTGAGTTTATAAAGGGGCGTCTTCCCCTTATCACATAGCGAAGATAAATGACTCGTGCCTATCTGTTAATTAAGATTTTCGCGAGCTCTCACCTGCAGACGGATGTTTGCGATTTAACTGAGATTATTTGCTGGCGTTGACTCCGGTGTCACATACTTGGGCTAAGTGTGGATATGGTCCTTGATAAAGACGTGTAAGGGAAGCTGTGACTAAGATTGAGTACTTCGTGAAGGTCGTATCTCGATTTAATATTAGCATCTTGAATTTATGATGATAATATTTTTTCATCAATAACAGGTATGTTGTGTAGAAAATTAATTGATACAATCTACTATCACAATACGTGTTTGTGTGGAGAAATTGACTTCCTTTTAGTTTCATATATAAATAATTTATATTTAAATTATTTTTCGTACACCAGAGAGATGTATTAATATACCTACTGTTACATGGGTAACTGAAGTAAAAATTAAGATAGTTCGCTGATCACCGATAGAGGGCGGGTCTGAGCAGCGATTTGTCAAGAAAGCTCATTTGGGGTCGAGTCTGGAACAATCTCGGGGGATTAAGGGCTTCTGATACGGGCCTGGATACTTGACAACTTGTTCTTGCACTGGACACTTACTTTGCTTTTCAAAATACCGCATTTGAGTTATAGTTTATTGGTATAACTATAACTAATGGTCCGGTGATGTGGATTTTTGAGTTACATGTTTATACTCCTTATGCTGTCTTTTTGGGAATAGTTCATTTTTAAGTTAGCAATTCAAGATAAGAGAAAGGAAAAAAGTATAAGTAGGTAGTTAAATCGAAATGTACACTTACCGAAATAACAATCATACATGAAGTATAATACCTACCTTTTAACTAATGTTTCCCGATACTTTTGGATAAAAAAGATCTTACGAGTCATTACGCTAACTAACATACCCAAATCATCATACATATGAAAATAATAGAGAACAGGCCAAAATTGTGATTGATTAATTGACATGTAATAAAAAAATGAACGAATTTTTAAAATTTAGGCCTTGGTCTGCTTTGAAATGTTAAATGACAGTGAAATAGATGTGAACATGATCTACAAACAGTTCAAATCCTCACCCTCTCAAATATTGAAGCTGATCACTCGTACAGTATCACTATTCCTTTGACCGCTTATCCAGTTTTACGAATAATGGCGTTTAGTTTAAACTCCACTCAAAAACAGATAAACCCTGAAATGCGATTATAACAACATTAACTGATAGATACAAACTTATCGCGACCGCCAATCAGAAACGAGAACTCGAAATAAATCGATGTTACGTCCAATCATTACTCTACGTCAGGTTCGACTCAATTAAAATATCGTTAATGCAACAAAACTGTACAAAAATAAACCTTACACGAGCCTTGTAAGCGGCATTTTCCATCGCCATGTATAATACCTTGTGATGGTCATTATGGTAAATGTAGTATACTATAAAACCACGAAATCGGCGTGTCGGAATCAGAATAAAGGCAAAATAAACAGTCGGTAAAACCAGGCGGTACGCTAGGCTTAAATGAAATAAGGCGGTCATTAAAAAAATATCAGCAAAGACCGCAGTGACAGCAAACACCATACCATTTAAATATTAACAACTAGATACCTTTAGTGGGAATGTGGGCAGAATACCATTAGGACTTCTGAGAAAATGGGATATCTGATGATATTAGTCTTCCTAAACTACTTTATTTGTCACAATATCTTTCGCTATAAATTATATCAAAGGTGCTAGCAGAAAATAGAACCGATAGAAATTCAGAATTCATTAATAACAATTAATAGTTACTCTAGGTTTAAAAAAGAGTATTAGTACACTTTTGCCGTTTCGCAAAGAATACCCCAATTGTTTAAAAATGACTTCACCAACTACGTAAGGCATTAACGAAATAAGTTTTTGATTGCGCTATCTGAGCAACATCATATCGTTTATCTAACATAATAAGACCATACTTATCTGCGGTATCTACCTATCTATCTTAAAGACTACAAGCGTCTTTCAGGTAGGTATTTTTTAAAAATATTTACACTCAGAACAGCGGCCTGTTATCCTCGTGTACGAACGATAAATTACTTGTAATTTCGTACTCGGGTGATACCTGAGCTCAGTGAAAAAACACGAGACATAGACGTCTTGGTGCGTCGCAAATTACGGTCATCATCTTCTCATCAGAACCGTGGGTAAGCGTTGATGTATAGGAATAGAGCTCGGCGGTAACAAAGAAAAGTGAAAAAGTGTATGAAGGGACCTAAACGCTGAGAAGTTTTGTAGATACAGAGGTCTTGTCTCTTAGAGGACTTAAACGAGTTTACGTTGATTTTGTTGTCAATAATGATACTGAATTACGATTGTTACAAGATGACCTTTTACTGTTACGAAATAGATCGGTAATATTTAAATAAATTTGAATATAAAGCGATAATTAAATCACGGGACACGACATGGATTGATTGAATTTTGGCAGCGACCGTTTCTGAATATAGTTTGATTTCCTTGGGAAGTGTCAGTGTTGAATGATAGTTTCATTAGTGGATTATAGCATCAAAGCGTTTAATATTAATTAGTATTTATTTGTCAGACGTTAAACACTGATCGAAATTAATTAAACCGTATTTTATCTGGGTATAAACGACGTGTAATGTGGTTTCGTATTTTGATAC
>DWPW01000896.1:0-10211 GCA_018252015.1 Astraptes brevicauda | reverse complement strand
TGTGCAGGTTTCCTCACGATGTTTTCCTTCACCGTTGAAGCAAGTGATAATTCATTTCCAAATACGCACATAATACACAGGTGCGTGTCTGGGATTTGAACTCCAGACCTCCCGATTAAGAGATCGAGTTTCAACCATTAGGCTATCACTGCTTTTTTTATAATCTGTGTGCAGTTATTTATTTATTTAAGTGCACACACAGATGCATCTGATGTATGTTGTGCACCAGATAATTGGACTGACTTGTGAGTATTTCGGGCTCTGCTAGTTCTGCAAAATTGCGTCCACACTAAACGCCTCAGGACATGAACGTGTCCCTTTTAACCCGAAACTGCCATCTGTTTTATTTGGAGCGTTACATATTACCTGCTATTTCACTTTAATTGCGTTTAAAATGTGCACGCACCTTTATCGTATCAAAACTTGTTTCGGAAATGTCACGCGGCTCTCGGTTTTGGGCGGTAACTGATCTCAATAAATCATTACTTCGTGAGTAACGGTTGGGATACCTTTAGGCCTTTAGTGTTGCAAATTTGGCTGACTTATATTTTTAAAAGTAGAAGCAGCAAATGAACGAGTAGTAATGTACATGTTGAGTCTTTTAAAGGTGAAGAAAAAAATCATTCAATTGGGAGGCGCTTCCCAATAATCTAATACCTAACGGTAGGGCCCTTATCTCATCTGGGGTAGATTATAGAGGTAGAGATACTGGCAATTTACTATCAAAAGGAGCTGAATGCTCTATTACAAACATACATACATACGGGTGGAATACATACCCGCATTTTTAGAAGCCGGTTAAAATGTTAACACATTTGTGATCGACTTAACATAACCCTCCAACCAACCAACGTTTAAGGTTGACTACAAATGCCTTAAAGCTGCAAGTCCTATATCTAGTACAAGGTACATACAAAACGTTTAAGATATCAAATCAGGTGATGTCTATCTCTGATAGTTAGTGCTTCTGTTAGTCCGTTGTTAAAAGCTCCTACAACCGGTTACTCCTACGGCTATGGTATTGATGTTGATAGATAGAACTTAGTTGTAAGATTGCATGTTGGAAATAGCATAGATATTGAGACTAATTTAATTTAATTTGTTGTAGCATTTACAGCGAATGGGTGTGAGGGAGACATTAATGAAGATATAGTACTATGTCGTTAGATGTAACAGCGAGACATGCTTCAGCCTAAGGGTTAAGTGTTTTAAACTAAGATTTAAATATAAAATGTATTTAACATATAAAAAACTCGTTTGAAGTTGTAGTTTGAACTATGAGTGATATCGGATTTAACGCATAAATACTTCGATGAATCCTTGGTTTTTAAAAACAAAACTCCTATACTTAATAGTGTATTGCAAAATTTGTTTTTTTTTTTTATAACACGATATAATGATATTACTAATCACTATACGTATTTTGAATTTTAAATATCAATAAATGCTTAAGAAATTTATTTATCAATATAATATATTGCTATGACTGTCATTTAAACTCATAAGTTCATAATTTGGTGTTCAAATATGACGTGCTGTGTGATGCCGGTCTTAATGACACCTTTGTTCTCTTCCCCTGAACATCGTCTGTCATTCCTAGTACCACTAAGAAACAAAATCCAGGACATTTTCAGCAGCGTCTCCCTAAGTAAAGTCAACACCCATTGTGGTCAGCATAACGTATTTCAGACGCGGTGATAAAAATCCCCAGTGGGCCCCAAAAGGCCCATGGATGGATAAATTAACGCTTTCTACACTCATATCCCCACAGTAAGATTATCTCCTGTGTCGTGGGCGCCATGGAAACCTACGAAAACCCAGACCCAGACAGAAGTCTAACTTCATCATTCAGATTTAGTTTAGCCGGGTGTAGCGCCAACCAACTGCGCGTCAGACAGATAGGGAAACCGTTCCGCCACGCGGGTCGCAAATTATAAAAGTTGTTATAATCTGATCAGAACGGGCTAATAATATTTTTACGTTGATTCCAAATAATATATCTAATGGACAAATTTAGTGGTAATAGATCCATTCCGTTTTTCCAGACAAAATATTTAAACTACACAAACATTGTATTTACTTTATTTGGATATAATGAGGTTGTGATCTCATTCATTTTATTAATGTTTTTCTTTTATACCTAGATATAGGTTTGCAAATATAATATAGGACTCTCTACAATCGGTAATATAATTCAAAAATACCAAATACAATTAAAACATTTTTAAATAGGTATAATAAATTCATATAGGTATAATTGCATTTATGCCAATTTTCTTCAAAGCCAAAAATTATAGTCTTAACACAATAAAGAATACGTAGGGGGCACATTTATACTTTTTGTGAATACATCTTACACTTAATTGGTCATAAAAAGTTACTTAAATAAACATTGCATACATCCTAACACTTCTATTAGTAAGTCACTAGAAAAATATCATCTCCTTTTGGATCCAACGAAAAAGCGTATGAAAGTGGCCTAATTCCCCCTGCTAGCCATGATGTATTTTTTCTAAATTGATAAGTGAAAGGGTCTTTTAGAATTTTGTAACATATTCACTTCCAGAGTGTAGTGTTAACTAACTGCTGTTTATTATCATCCTATTCAAATTTATAAGGTGATGAGAGCATTTGTATTTATAATCTGTATTTAATTTATTGCTCTCAGGGTTATGGGTCATTGATTGATGTAAATCACTGTGATCTTAGATTATTCAAGAAGAATATTGTAATCAGAATGATTAATTATATTCATTTAAAAATTTGATACGCCCGTTATCGTATCGTTAAGGCAAACTTAATACGCCTGCATGATTCGGTTTCGGGGCAACCAGCTTTTTATATAAGACATTGAATTTACCTACACCGTATTTATACGAGTTTCTGCGTATGTTTTATAAAGGTACTGAATTTTCACGCCATATTTTTCTCACATAACTCAGATATTAACTAATTATGTAAATAAATAGAGCACCGTGCAATAGCGAATTTATTATAGACCATCCGTATTTTGGGGAGAAAACCTTATCCAACAATTAAACATAAAATGGTTGCAGTTCAGTCACTGATAACTCTATGTTTAAGAGAAATTATCGTATGAAGCCGCATCAATGATTTCCAAGATTAAACTATTTAGACAGACGGATAAAAAAGCATTGCCTGTATATATAGTTTGTATCATATTATGTTAAATTTAAAAACCACGTTAATTTCATTTATGTGTGAAATGTTACTACATATTAATAAATTATTAATGTTGTGCGAGGGACTTTTTTGCTCTAGAAGCAAGCATTAACACTTCAAAGTCTGACGTTAAAATGTAGTGTCTACACCAGACTTTTTCCACTTCAATGCTTGCTTCGTAAGAAGTGGTCCTAATAAATCAACAATATAATTAAGGGAAATAAACACTAAGTAGCAATTTACGATAATTGATAGAAGATTTCTTGTAATAGCAGCATACTTATAGCTTGCGATTCCACTTAGCCACAGCGGTGACGCAAAAAGGCCTAGTCAAGTTGTTCATCTCTCCTAACATGGAGTTAGAAAGACCTAGAATGCTTGTCGACAGTAACAAATAAAATTGAAGTACCTGTTTATTATACAATTACTGTCATTTTCTTCGTTAGTAACTTTGTACAGTCTTAGTTTTATTTTGTTAAGAAAGTTAAACGAATCATAACCTGGGCGTATCCTAATATTATGTACATGAATAAGTCGCATATGACTTGCATTTCCTTAAATTTAATTAGGAATAAGCAGTGCCTTTGCATTCAATCTATTTTGTAAGTTTTCTTACATTCTATATTTTTGTGTGAATAAATAATTTAAAAAATATATTTTTTTGTCTAAATATTGTGAAAATTAACAACTTGTAAAACAATTTAGCTTTAATTATACCGACAATACATTATTTAACTAACCTTTATTTTATTGTTGGCATAAAAGCATTTGCAAAGTGCTTTTATATCACAAACCACATTCGTACAATTCCTTTGAATGAATAAAAGAATAACTTATCACTCATTAAAGTCAATAACATCGTGTTAATGTAATTGCACTTACAAACCGCAGTAATCGAGTTAATATCGATGAAATCCGATATATCGATATATAATAGCAATGAAACCAATAAATCCACTGGTATACAGATTCATTATGTCACCGGACAGTGCAGAGGGCGTTGCCTCTCTATCGCTATGAATATTCAAACCTGTTTTCTAGCGAAGCGGCCTGTGTAAAGTATATGGAAGGAACTTGGCTAATAAAGATTGTAGTAGCCAAATTATTGTAACATCACCATATTAAAGGTTATGGTTCGAGCGGTTAAGGTTTTACCGCCACGCCTATTTCTGCTTATAGCGGCTATATTCCATTACATTAGTTTTAATTAGTGTTGTAAGCATAAGAAACACTTTGTAATTCCAGTATACGTTTAACTTATACTTTATCGATAATCTTTTTTTTTATGTTATGGAAGTAGCAAACGAGCATGCAGCCCACATGATGATAAGTGGTCACTGTCGCATGGACATCTGTAATCAGCCTCAGATAAGATCACAGTCCTACCTGAGGTCGGCCACAGATGCGTACTTACCTTAAGGGCTATGTTGGAACGTCTCGGATAAGTAAGTCCATCGGATAAGTAAACCAGAACACAGCAGTGCTTAACTCTGCCATTATAATGCCAAAATAGATGTAGCGGTGGTGCCGCCGGAGTCGAACCACAAAGGGTTCTACCACTTTTTCAAATACTAAATGTAGTCAAATTAGACCTCAGGGATATAATTATATATCATAATTATTATTGTGATTATCTTCGTCCAAGTTCATGGGCTACATTGAAAATAGTACCAAAAATTGCAATCATGAAGTGCAAGATGTGTCTGCGAAAGCGTAAAGAAGACGTTGGTCCCAGATTTACTTACATATTTTGCTCTTGGTCTAATTTGCGGTCAAACGAATTCCCCCTATTAGCATTTTTCAGTAAATATATTATAAAAATAAAATACCTAACATTCAAGGTAAGAATAGATTTCTATTAACAATAACAACTGTTAACGATTTATTAGAACTTAAAACTCAACTTTTCTACAAAGGGGGGATTTTAGACATCTCCATAAGCGCGCGTAAACCATTACGTTGTCTCTGACAGCTATGTAGGGATGGGGCGTCCACTGCTTGTCTACTAGTGATGTGTCTAACACAACATATAGGTAAATCCGTTGATATGATACTAGTAAAAACGGGTAAATCAGAATGGAAACATTTTTGCATTTATAGTAGGTAGTATACGTTCAGGCGATAAATGAACAGATAACATTTATTTAATATTAACTGAACCCTGCGACATACATAAATATCTGTCTAATGGCAGCTGACGGTGACGGTGGCCGCATGAGCGTGGAGCGCGCACTAACTTTTTATTTTTTTCAAAAATTAAAGTAGCCTAAGTTACGCCTTAGTGCTTTAGCTATCTTCCAGTAAAAAACCCATCAGATTCGGTTTGGTCGTTAACAATATTACCTCAGTCCAAGAGACAGACAAACAAAAAAATCATTATAAACTCCAATTTTATTTATTTGTATAGATTTTATAGGTAGGTACCTAATAATACACAAACAACTTTTATCATGACTTTTTGACTTTCATTTGATAAATCGTCATTAATGTTGAACGATAATTTCTTCTGATATTGTATCTAAAGTCTATTTGTTGTATCTAATTTTACCTGATAATTTAAATATCAAATAAAATTAATTAGCCAACCAGAATAACACTGAAAAAACTTAAAATCTGAAATAGGATCAATGAACTAATATTAGTACAAAATAATGATACACAAATCAACCTTACACATGAGGCGATCACCTTAGTCCTCGGGAGTCGTCTGTTTTATTTGAATTTGTTTATGGAAGTCCATGGACGGCATTGACCACTTACCATCAGATGCACTGCACGCTCGTTTATCTACTACTTCAAACTTCAAATAAAATAAATAAATGTTGTAAAACGTGCAGCAATAGATTATCTTGTTCTTAAATCGATACTTCGCCGTTTTTATTCATTGAAGTGGATAATTTCATGAAACGACTTATTTGCAAATCAAGTTTATCCAATTTCACGATGACTGATAATTCAAATAAATCTCTCGGAGCTTTACGTGAAGAAGTGTGACAAAACGCGTGTATGCAAACATAAAATTACTCGTAATTTTAAACTTATTTATGTGAGTGTTAAATTACTTTTATTCCTGGATTTATTGATATGTGCTCACGGTACTAAACATGCTGTTTATTGATTAATTTAATCATTTATTTAACCGACGAATTAAACGATTTACACCTTGTCAATTATGTTTCTGCGTTGATGGTTAGAGATTCCGTTGATTTATTAAGAAAGTTTCGTCATCAGAATACCTTCGCATGTTTAGTATGTTTTCGGGTCTTTAACGAAGTGTGAACGTTATGTTAATTTTATTTTGAATAGTTTCAAACTTGATTTTTTATGTAGTAATTTACCAAAAGGTATATTTTGAGCTAAATCTATGACATCTTGTTTGATTATGTTGATAGAAATGATTTAATAGTGAAATTTATTAACTGGACATCAATTAATTATCTTTTTTATTTGCTACACACTTTTAATTATTTTTTAGATTCATAATGTACTCCAAAATCCAGATTATTTTGAAATGATGTTATACTAACAGTAAGTATGAACTAAATATGATTACAATAATAATTAGTCGTCACAAATACTCACTCTATAAGAAAATTCATTGCTAAATAACAAACACCTTTCACCATATTTGTTTTTTATAGATATTTTATTCCTTCAAACCATCATTTAAAAGCATTGAAATAAATAGGTCAGATTATATGAAACGCCTTAATTAGTGCGCCGGATTGATTGAAGATTCGCTATATTTTATAGAAGCCAGATAGGGCCATTCCATCATTGAATTGAATTGGACTTCGAGAGCCAATTACGAATAGTCCGTACGAAGTCCGGGGACTCTCAAAATATCCGCATAAATAGCCACAAATACCTGATTTTAATGCATTAATGTTGGGCCAAGTTGAGTGTCCCACGGCACGCCGACACAATTGCCTTTGGAGTCACGCTCGCAGCTAAAACAGTCTAATCTTTCCATACGATTCGCGGAATGTTGGAAAGCAACTCGCTCTGTGATAGAATAAATTTCAATACCATATCAAAATCTATTCATTAATATTAATTCGACGTTATTTAGAATCCCCTTTCGTATAACGAACCGCCGGATGTGGAATAGAATGTTCCATTTTGTAGTCGTGAGTTAATGATGGGGTAACCCTAACTGGCCCTAGTTCTAGTTTTATTTTTAGGGTGACCAAGGGTAGTAACATCTGTGGTCGATGTTCAGAAGGTACATGGGGTTGATTTTAGATTTCAATGGGTGGTTCCGGTCACTTAGTATCAGGTGCTCTGTGTAATATGGTAGTGTAATATGGGTTCGATAATAGAATTATAGAGATAATAGATAGCTTTTTCATTTTATTTAATGAGTATTTTCCATTTTTTCTTACTTGAATCATTAATTTGGTAAACAAATACGGGTTAAGAATATTTAATGTAAATATTTTTTTGGATAAAGATATACATATAATGAAAAGCGCTATTTTGTTACGGTGCCCCCAATTTGTATTATGCTATAAAGTTTAAAGAATAATATTAACATCGGAAATTCTCTCAATGAACTATGTTTTTAGCGGTCTAAAGCATAGACTTAGAATTTTTTGCTAATCTAAAGACCAACAATGCTTACAAAAGAGATATCTAAATTCATATAAATTTCTGCTAGTGAGAAAGAGATGTCTAGAAAAGTCAAACGTGTCAATATATACTTGACTAGCATCTGATAGCATCGTCCGGATGCTTATCGCTTTCATATTTTGGGAAAAATACTAAGCTTATTAACCTTTTGATGATTTGTCACGCTTTTTCATTTTAATGTTTAGATCATTTTTTGGTCAAAATATCGCGTTTGCTGGCTCCTAAGTCTGGTTTTATAATAGAATTTTCATTTTTGTTGCCGTAAATAAATAAACTTCATAAGATATACAATAACCAGTTTTCACCAGTTCACCTACAAATATGAATATAGATTTTAGGAAAGTTTATAATCACTCATTGTGTATCTTTGTTATCCTATATCTATGGCCAAAAACAAAAAAATTACGAGAGATAATTTACAAGCAGATGAAAACGTTCATATATAACGCGTAGTCCGGGAGCCTGCGGCAGTCGGCGTGTAAATTCTTATTAGAATACTCGTCATATGACAACTTTATGTAGTGTCTGTTCCGGATCATAAAACAAGCAAGTCATGTTTTGAATTTGAATTTTCAATTTTCCATTCGTGTTTTGTAGCTTTGTCGGGATGTGGCTGTATTTCATCGTGGAAATGAATTATAGATGCGGTGTAACTACATCTACTTCATAAAAAAGTATGGCTGGCAAACAATGCATGGTTAAAAATGGCTGATTAACTAAAACCAAAATATTTTCGTTCAAGTGTTATGGAACTTAAAAGGTTAAAATACTTTTTGTAACTTTAGCGCGCCTCTAAAGATATTTTAAAATCATGAAATTCTAAAAAAATACGTAATAAATTTAAAAGATTACCTATTTCATTTGTATACCTCATTTCATAATTAGAGTTTGCTGGTTAATTTATTATCTATGATTATTTTAATTTAAATTATTATTATATATTCGAATTCGTAAGGAACATTTGTATTTCCTTTAATTAGAAAACCTAAGCCTAAAATATTAAAAAAGGTCAAAAGTCTAAAGGAACTCTTAAGCAACTGAGAATTCTTCATAATGTTTTCTAAAGTACCTGCGTGTACGTACTGTGCCCATATTCCACATCTATTACGAAAAACTAGTTTACTTCGGTTATTTGCGTCAAGCATCCGACAAAATTAGTATGCATTAAAGCCATGACTAAATAAACGACATATCCCGCGTTGTCGTCAAAATTCTCACCATAAATCATTTCCTATTATCGGACACTAATAGTTACATTTCTCAATGACAGTTGCGCCATTAACCGTAGACCAGTAGCGCCCCCGCTGAGCTGCGGACGCGAAACAAACCACTGTATAGCAACTACTTTTGTAGACGCAAGTTGAGCACTATCCATCTTTCCTGATCGCCTGGTCTGGTATGTTGCATAACATAATTATGATTATTAAAGGAGCTTGCGTAGGCTTGTTGTAATTATTATAAATATAATATATATAAATTATATTCAAAATGTATCTTTAATCGTCATAAAACATATTTTATTATCTACAAGCTGTTTCCGTTTAGAAAGGTGTGAGGTTGGATAGGTTATCTACGATTTCGATCTTCATAAGATATATTTCTGAATATTAGCAATATGTAGCGATATTAAGATTAGATTTTACGTATACCTACATTTTTATTATTGGAAATAGGTACATTATTTAATACACCTCTAGTAATCCATATTTGTAAATATATAAGGAAGATATAAAAAACTATTTAATACATCAACAATATTGGATACGGAGTCGAATAGTAGATATTTAAGTAGAGAAATAAAAATACGTAATACTTTGGTTCAAGTGAGAAATTAGAATGATAATAAAACAACATTTATCAGGTCTGTATCAGGCTTACTGATTAAACCTATCATTAAAACTTACGTCACTTACTGACCAGTAGCGCCCCCGCGGCTAAACGGACTGACCATCAACTACCAGGTTTACATGAAAGCTAAGCCTCCGGTGTTGAGTCGAGTCACGAAGGTGTTGCAAACGGAACGCCTAACGGAAATCGAGATAACGACAATTATGTGACTAAGTATAGGGTGTTGGCATCTTTGTACTTCAAATCCGGAGATATCCGCGTGAGATAAGAATGGAAATTTAGATATCAAACCAATTTGTGGAGATAGGCAAAACGGGTAAATTTGCATGTTTTGTCGCGTCTAATAGTGGAAGTATTGCCACTGGCTTTCATGTTTTAACGCTTGCATGGTCGTCTCAAGTACTACGTGTAACTAAGATAGAGAAATGAAAATAACATAACATAATATAACTTAAGGATGTAAGTTAAGTTAAGGAGTTAACTGGTAGGATTAGGTATAAGTAAAATAATATTTATAAGACGTTATTTTGTTCCCCTTTAGCAGTAGT
>DWPW01000895.1:0-10215 GCA_018252015.1 Astraptes brevicauda | reverse complement strand
ACAGTAGAAAGGAACCAAGGATACAGAATTCAGGGGTTCAGTTCCCCCCCCCCCCCCCTGCCTCCCCTGCATCCCCATCGGTACGCCCATGACCATGTGTATTTTAATTTTGCCTACACGTTCAGAAATCATATTAAAATAGTTCGTCAAAAAAGGAGGAATACATTCTTCTAAAACGGAAGACCTCAAGAGGAGAGGCGAATTCTTATTAACAATTTGTATATTGGACGATTAATAATGAAACTTCTGTAAAATTTGTTCCTTATCAGGATTAAGTAATGAGTCCTAAATAAAAAGTTCACACTTCAAAAAGTTTAACTCCAGGCCAATTTTCTTGAAAGGATCTAAAAGCAAAAAAAACTTAAGAACACTAGTGTCACCACCTGAAGTCCCATCATTTAGATACCACATGTTCAATTTGGAATTTAGTTTCGTAATTATGGAATAAATTGCCAACCAAAAATAACTGGCCCAAGTAGATCCTCCTGTTGACATCCAACCGCAGATTCAATTCCATTGTTTTCATACAAAAGATGGGATGAAGCAGCGTAACATTGTAATACATCTGGAAAAACTTCTGGCATAACTGATTCAATTTCGTGCAGCAGAGTGCTGCGGTCGACAGAGGTAAAGGCTTTTTTACGTCAACCTTCAAGACAACATCCTCACCACCTTGCATCAAAAAGCTTCTAAGGCTGTGTACAGCTGCCTCACATCCTCCTTTAGAATCGTAACCCAGCGGCTGGAATTTTTGTTGTAAAGTGGGAAGGATATGCTGACAACAAACCTTAGAAACTATTCTTCTTAACGTATTTCCTATGACTATGGGACGAATATCCCCTATCTTCTTTAGGGCAATTAAATTTACATTGTAAAGAAAAGGGGATATTTCTGAATTCATATTTCCCGAAAGCAAAAAAAATTATATGGTTAGTTATGTCATTCAGTAATATCCTGCCGAAGTCACCTAATGCGCTGCACACAAGATCTTTAAAGTATTATGGCTTTAAAGCATCTGACCTACCGGCAGATCGTTTTCTGTACGACATAACTACTCCATTAACATCCTTCCTTAAAGCATCAATTGGTGGAGTATTAGAAGTACTAGAAAGCCCAGGAAATAAAGAAGAATTAGGTGGTGGGTGTTTGAGCCGTAGAACTGCATATCTGGGGAATGAGTGACAACATCATCTGAGAAGAGTAAGGTAGAAGCACCTTTTGTGTCCCTATAACTTATTTTCCTTTCTACAGAAAATTATTATTTCAAATAACATATAGGCTACTCTGTATCCTCCAAATCCATTCAACAGGAACTCCTGTTGAATCACAGTTGTACGTATTTCCGATACGTACGGTTCCTGTTGAATAGATTTGTTTTTTTTATTGTGTCCATTCCTTGACATGATTTTTTGCATAAGGATATTGTAAGGATGAAATAATTACTGATATATTTCAGTCCTTCGGAAAAAATGTTATTTCGAAATTGTGGAATGTATAAAGTTTAACTTATGTATATTATTTTAATATTTTAGTATATAACGTGTACTCACGATACGTTTTGTTAATTTACCGATATTTAGGTATGTCATGTCACATGTTCTCTAATTGCGAGTGAAACCGCGGGCACGTCTAGTTAAGTATATTAAGCAACCAGTTCTTGTTTATGCATAAGATATAGATTTCAACTATGTATTGAAACCGGTCGACATAATGTTGAAGAATTTGGTAGTTAAGTTTCAGTAAGACAATGTATGGAAAACAATGTATATTAAAAAAAAATAGACTTTTCTTATGGTTCGCCATGTACTCGATTTTTCGGTACTTTACATCGAGTGATTACATCGATATATCGTCCAGTTCGACAGTTGTCACCCCAGTTGACAGACTAGACATTGACATTAATTTAATGACGTTCTACGAAAAATAAAGCGAAAGATTATCTTAAATATTCAAATAAATGATATGATATAGAATATTATTTAAATATTTTTATTTCTTTGCCAAACGGAATCTTGTTCCTTGTAAATCATTTATGAGATGCGGCGAAAAACGCAGATTTGAGCGTCGTCACACTCGTCGATGCGACTTTCGAGTCTGACGGTGTGCACAGTAATGTAAAGTTAGACCGATCCTCCACGTCCAGTCCGAGCGCAGTGTTGCGAAACGATAAACGAAGAGAAGAGTGAATGATTATAGCAAGACGGCTGAGACGCTACAACATCGGAAGGTACGCGGACTTCACGGGCTGCCGTTACCGAGTGTCAGTCAGCCGCGTTTCGTGGCGCAAGGCGCTAGTCACAATGATTCTCGTTATCGGCGGGGTAGCGGCATTCGTCGCGCTTTTCATCAGCGTCGGCCTCTACTACGCTGTTACACTATCAATAGTTTCCGCAGTCGCTTACGCGCTCGTTTTCCACACAAGATGGTGCTATGTATTTCTCAGGACAGCCCTCAGGGATCTCAGGTAAACTAAATCGTTGTTGTGTGCAGTTCTGTAAAAGGCATAAATCTCGACCAATCTGACGGTTTACACAATTAACGTTTTCAATGACTATTCATATGTGCCAATTCAGATATATGTTAAATGTATTCGTTGTAACCTTTGTACCAGAAGTAAGCATATTTAACTAAGTATCATTACATTATGGATCAGTGAAGTTATAGCAAACATTAGAATAAAAACAAATATAACTTGAAAAGCTATGGTTTGTTCACATAAGACTTCCAAACAAATATAAGGTAACTAAATAAATAAAATGGTAGGTCATATAATTTATATTACAGAAATGTTATCAATTTGTTGTTATAATGCACAACTTTTAAATATAAGAACTCGGCAGATATCTGATATAAATAAATAAAAATAATAATATTGTCTTAAACAATTGACTATTGTTTCTAGCAGTGGCACTTATCAGGTGGGCTGCATGCTCGTTTGCTACTTCCACAGCATAAAATATATATATATAATAATAATAACATTGATGATGAATCAATAAATTGATGAATGATATTAATGATTGAAGATGATATTTCATATATATAAAAAATCTATTTTTGATATTACATTATTGTTATATACATACATACAAACTCATATCAAAATTCAAACAAAATAACATTAAATAATGCTTTTAATCTCTTCGAAATTAATAATTCAACTTGATGTACCAAAAGAATATGTAATCTTTTAGAAGTGGTAGAACCCTTTTTGGTTCCACTCCGGCCGCACCACTGCCACACCTATTTCTGCCTTATAACAGCAGTGCTGTGTTCTGGTGGGAAGGGTGTGAAGGCCACATACTTATTTGATATCTAGTCCTTAGGAGTAGCAATGAATCTGCGGATGACCTCAGATAGGACTGTGATCCTATCTAGGGTTGATTACAGAAGCCTAAAGGCGGCAGTGGCCACATACCATCATATGAGCAGCACGCTCGTTTGCTACTTCCATAACAAAAAAACTGGGTCAATCGTGTTTTTAAACCTGAATATAAATATTTTGTAAATTTTAAATTATTTCTTTAAACTCAAACTAGGTATATTGTTTATTGGAAATCAGCATTAAATATAAATGACATTAGGACCCAAATTATGCATTCATGTTGTGTGCTCTAGTCACAAAGACATTTGGCTTACACAATCTAATTGCTAATCGCTGTTGCAATAATAACAGTTTGAATTATTAGTTGTAGCTGTTAATAGCACGTTTATCAGAATTACATTAGCAAATCTTGTGATGAATCTAAACCAATTTGACTATCATTATTAAGACATATTGGATTGAAAAGATATAATATACACAGCAAATTTTTCTAATGTTTGTGGATGGCAAAATCTGAAACTATAAAGATACATGATATATATAAAATAATGCTGACTAGAGTTATGCGGCCAATTTTAATAAAGTCTAAGACTGAATACTTGGAATTTTCAAAAATATTTTTCCATTGCTGGGAATAGTCCAAATTCATATTTAAAAAACCTTATATTATTGTCATTTGTAAGACTCACTTTTTTAATTGTTTTTTACTAGTATTTTTGTATTGTTTTTTAGAGCTCTCCTATGCTATATCAAGATTCTGTTGCTGTCGCGGAAGTTGATGGGAAAGAACTGGACCCTTCCTGATATATTTCACGAAACAGTAGAAAAACATCCAAACAAACCATGCTTTTTGTTCAAAGATGAAGTGTGGACTTTCAAAGAGGTTTGTGTCCAGTTTTATTTTTTGTTCTGTATATTTCTCATTGTAGAATAAACAAGGTAATCTCATAGTTAATAATATAATTTAGTCTAGGTTTAGTCACTGTAAAAATGGAAGTTGAATCCATTTAATAACATTTTTCTGTGAGTTTGTCAAGTTTCAAAATTATTTGTCAGGACTCTGATTCAAAATTAAGTTATTTAGTAGTTTAAAAAAAAATAAAAATCTGTGTTGATAAAATTATAAATTAAAGCGTTTAAAATAAGTTTAATGAATATAAGAAATTGATTCCCATTTAAGTAAAATTACTAACACCACTAATATAAAATAAGAATTCTTAAGTACAAAATACAAATAATACATGTAATTGTTGCTTCCTGGTATACTTAATGTGTTAATTTGCCAGTACCTTTACTTCATACGTACATAATTCATACAATGACGTATCAAGTATGTGATTTAATTGGCAGAGGAATTTTGAAATATTATCATTTGGGTATGAGTACATTATGTATGAAAACCATGATGTGTAAAACAAAGTGATATTGTCTGTTATTTTTTTAGGTGGAAGACTATAGTTTGCGCGTTACTGCCGTACTCAAAGCACAGGGCATCAAGAAGGGCAGTATTGTGGCTCTTCTCACCAACAACTGCCCTCAGATGCCCGCCATCTGGCTAGGGAATGCACGGTTGGGCGGCGTGTCACCGCTCATCAACACGAATCAACGCGGCACTGCCCTAATTCACTCCATCAACGTAGCAAACTGTGACGTCCTTATATTCTCTGATGAATACCAGTCAGGTATACCAGTCTTTGCAAGCTTTTAGCGGTTGTGAACATTACTCAATTTTGTAGTTACCTCATTTTCGTAACAGAACTAGCTAAAGCGGTGAACAACCGTCGCGACTAGATTAACTAGTTTGTTGTATAATTTTTGTGTTCACACGTCAGATTCTAATTAGTTGTCTATTCGCCTTCATCGACTTCCAAAATTTTATTTCATTATTATCATATTGTATTTTGTGACTTTAATATGATCTAAATCTAACTACAAACATACGTACTTAGTTTTGAACGGTATTGTACTTTGTTTTAGTTTTTACTAAGGCTTATTTTTTGTCTATTTACGATTTAAAGTTAAGATATAAAACTCCACATTTTGTTTTTACCGTCAAGCAATTTTGCAAACATTCATTATTTCTTCCATATAGGTGCCACATTGTGTGACTTGAAATAATTAAGTCTCAGTACATTCATTTAATTTTTTATGCATACAACGAATTAAATTGTAAAAAACCAGTGCTGAAAAGTGAGTTTGTTTAATTACCTATTGTAATTTTCGAGCAAAGTTTGAAGTGTTATCTTATGACCCCGACTTCGCGTATTTTCGCGTATTCCCGCGGAGCTCGCTGCACTTATGTGCCTGACACCCTTAATGGCCGGAAATGTGGAAAAGATAACCGAAATTACGTAACGTTTGTATGTTATATTTTAGCTATCCAAGATGTGTCAAGCCAGTTGGATCCAAAGCTGAAGTTGTTCAAGTTTACCCACCGTCCTCTGGATCTGAGCTCGCCTGGGGCGGCCCAGGGCGGGGGCGACGGTATCGTGGACTTCACCGCATTATTGGAGACCACGCCACCAGCGCCTTGGACGCTGGCAGACGCGAACGGATTCCAAGGGAAACTCCTTTACATATACACCTCTGGGACTACAGGTCTACCGAAGGCGGCAGTTATATCTAATTCCAGGTAATTAATTTTATAATTTTAATTTTCTTAATTTATTATTGTCTTTACAAGCTTCCTTGACTGTAAAAACCACGAGAAAATTTGTTATTTTGAGGAATAATAGTAAAGTATTTAATCACTTTTACAACATAGATTATCACGTGAATAACTGCTATGTTTTGCGTTTATAGGAATTGGAGGTGTAATGAAATATCGAATATTTTTTATTAGGAAATATATGGTATATAAAAGTATTCTTAGGTAGGCACTTAAATTTAAATATAAATAAGAAACGATTTTACAGTTCTTAATATTATTTTAAAACTAATATAAGTAAAATACTCACAATGAGTGAAAAACATGCGCCTGGATAAATTAATTATTTTTGTAATAAATTAAATATTAATTGATTACAATTCAATTAACTATCATTAATCGTTATATTGCAATCGCACATCACTAAGATACGCAACTTTAATTAGCGAATGTGGTGTTTAATGATATATTTGTCCATTTCTATTTACAACTTAATATTAAGTTTAGTCTTTAAATAAAATTGAAGAACCATACATAAGTAGGTATTTACTTATTGTCTATATTTGACTACTTTGAATTCACCTTTGCCTGTTGTGTTAAATAAACAACACCTGTCTCATGCAACTTGTATCGAGTACGTACCTAATAAAATGTTGTATGTCGGGAAACGATTTCGCGCGAATATGTTCTCTTCGACGCCGGTACATGCTTTCGTGGTTTGGCTTTCACTCTTGACCTTGTTCCTACTTTCCCCGCACTTGTGTTATTATTATTACTGTTGCAAACGTAACGTTTTTATTAAATAAACATTAAATTTATACGCTTTTGATTACTCATGAAAAATTATGTTATGATAAGCTATTATATTCATTAAAAATCTAGTAACTCTACAAGATAAGCCCTTTATGGATGCAGTTGATTTTATTATTATTCTAGAATTAATTTATTTGTTACTAGCTGATGCCCGCGGTTTTACTCGCGCTAAAGAAGCAAAAAGACATACATATCTGCCTAAAAGCAACTGACATCTCCGCTCGAGCGCGCGCTATTACTTTTTTCAAAAATTAATGTAGCCTAAGTTACTCCTTAGACCTTCAGCTATCTCCCAGTGAAAGTCCCGTCGAAATTGGTCCAGTGGTTTAGAAGTTTACTTCAGCCAAACAGACAGACAGACAAATAAAAAAAAAAAAAAATTTTTGTTATAGGTACCATGTATACTTTCGTATGCATTTATTAAAAAAACTGTTATTTTGATATTACATACTGACCCTTAAATTTTATTTATTGGTATTGACGACATTTATAAAGGTGACTTTACAAAATGGAAAGAGCTTAGAAAGCGAAATTACGTGTAGACTTGGCTGGTCTAATAATTTAAAATTAACGAGTTAATTTTAAAGTTTAAATGTACAGTACAAATGATTTTAAAATGAGATTGTGAAAATTTTTGCGTTTTATTTGTTATAATTTATATTTATTATAATTATGATATAGTTGTTATGCAAAATAATTCAGAGGAACTTTATTTATGTCCAAGTAAAAGTTACATGTTTTTCCTTGTTATACCAAAAACGTGTTTTATTATTATCTTGTTCACCAAATAGACAATGCGAGTTTGTATGTAAATCTCCATAAGTATCTTTGAGGATATTGCAGAAAACAAGGTATACATGCAGGTTTTCTCACGACAATTTCTTTCATCCTAAAGACAACTGATAATTAAAAGTGTAACAACCGGTGAAGTGCGAATCGGGCTTAAACATTGGTTCCGTAGCATCTTTCTAAGTAGAATCATTGCAATCCACAAAAAGATGAGTACACAAACACCTAGTCCCTAGAACAATCAGGACCGAAATCTGAGTTCGTCATTTAGATATCTGCTCGGTCGTTATCGAAACCGGAATCCTCTGCGTGTGACATAATTATGATGACCTCACCGTCATCCACGCGGGCCATCAAGCAGTGAATTTTTATTTTATATTTACCAGTAAACTGTACTTGATTCCATTTCATTCGTATGTTTAAGTATCAGGCCGACTCATACTTTGTTATAGTTTTTGTTATTCGAGTTTCTTGTTGAAGCTTAGATCATAATACACTTTTTAACTGTATGTTATTGCGATACAACAAAAGAAAAGCCTTGAGAAATACATGTTTTGTTAATAGGATTAACTACAGTTTTATTCATTTTTAAAATGGCTAAACTGTTAAAGCCTTTCAAAGATAGAAGAGCGGTTTAGTCTTAATAAACAAGTATCCGTACAGAACTCTTATAACCTGAGGTGCTTGTATACGATTGACTATGTTGTTCAAAGCAACCATTATTTTAAAATGCACGTGCAAATAGTACAGAAGACCTTCAAGTAAGTAGGTAAATTGTTTACATAAATATTGTAATCGGAAATTCCTATTTTCATGTCTATTTCGGTAACATTTCTATAGCTCGTTGATGTGGCGAGAAATATAGATAAAAGCGGGCAGATTGAGTTTAATTCTTTATTAAATTTATGCACTTTACATTCGAACCTAAGAAGTAATATATTTACTCGGCACGGCATCGCATTAGCGTGCTTTATACTTATATATATATACTACTACCATGATTAATACGTCGCAACATGGAAATTTACCACGTGCATTGTAAAAATGACACCGGGAAAAATGATTTCCAATATTCATTAAAAATTAATTTGTTTGTTTCTTAAAACCTAACATGTAGTTTAAATAAATAGTACAATCAGTAACGTATCTTTTTATATACAGCCTAAAGAAGTGTAACTTCTTTTGTACCCATGGCGTGCTGCCGTATGAATAACTGGTTAAAAAGTATAGACAGAAATCGTAATTTTCTATAAATCGCTTAAAGAACTGATTTCCGTCTTCCAACTACGATTTCAGTCGTCACCAAAGCCTGTCATCTAAAATACAACACGAACGAAAAGAACAAAAAATAGCCTATTTTCCCCTAATCCCCTAAAAAGCCTTTAATTGCCTAAAGAAGCTTAACTTCTCTCTCGCACAGGTTCGTGTTCATGGCGTCGGGTATCCATCACATGCGTCTCCGTGGTTCGGACACGGTGTACTGTCCCTTGCCGCTGTACCACACGGCGGGAGGCGTCATCAGCGTCGGTCAGGCATTGATATTCGGCTGCACTGTCGCGCTCAAGCAAAAGTTCTCCGCTTCGCAGTACTTCCCTGATTGCATCAAGCATAAGGCAACGGTGAGTTTATGATGAAAAGAAGTGATAGCCTAATGGTTGAAACTCGCCGTCTCAATCGGGGGGTCCGAGGTTTCTGTCCCAAGCACGCATCCCTCAGAATGTTTGAAGTTCTGTGCGTATTAAAAATAATTACCACTTGCTTTGATGGTAAAGGAAAACATTATGAGGAAACACTGCATGCCTGAGAGTTCTTAAAATTAACGTTAAGAAAGAATTGTGTACAGAATCTACATTGAATAAAAGATTTTTGATTTTGATTTTTTTTTAAGTTCTCAAAGTCTGAAGTCTAACACTACCTGTTCGCACTCGACCAGCGCGGTGGACTATACGTATACCTCTTTCACTCGAGAGGATACTCGTGCCCAACAGTGGGACTATAATGTGTTGACGACCAGTTTATGATATCAATATATATCAATACAACTTCTCTTCCTGATGTATGTAAATTAATTACCAAACATCATGGATCATCTATGTGTTATGTTCGCAGATGATGCAATAGTTTTTATTTCTAATAATCTAAAAAATGACTCAATTTTTGTATAGGAAATTAATAACATCTTAACTACCGAAGACTAAAATAATCCAATTTCGGAACCACAAAACAAAGCCTCTTGTGCTGAATATTTGTGACTCCAATACTACAATAGAACAAATTAATGAAATTAACTTTCTCGGAGTTTCTATAGATTCAAACATGAAAATAAATGCGAGAATATCGAGTTGGTGCTACGCACTATCAATACTAGCTGAGACTACTTCTACTAATACTACGCGGACTGCTTACTTTGGTCATGTATATCCTCTTCTTATCTACGGAATTATTTTCTGGGGCAATTCGGTCCATGTCAAATCTACTTTTATATTTCAAAAAAGATGTATTCGTATAATTCACAAGATGAACTCCGATAATTCCTTAAGAAATGTATTTAAAGAGAAAAAAGCTCTAACTTTAACAAATATCTATATACTTGAAATATGTGTTTTTGTAAAACAAAATATACATTATTTTGAAAATAGAT
>DWPW01000894.1:0-10223 GCA_018252015.1 Astraptes brevicauda | reverse complement strand
ATGTGAAACCATCGTTTGTAATAAGAAATAGCGTTAAACCTTTGTTTAAGACCGAAACTATCGCTAGTCCGCGTTTTGTAAGAAGGGGGTCAATGTCAAAACGGCGGTTATAAACAACGTAGCACACTGTGGCTTAGGTCCGGCGGCACCAGCGCCCATTTATCCCTTATAACAGCAGTGTTAAGCGCTGCTGTTTGAAGTATGAGGTAAGATAAACTTAACCGAAACGTAACTCATACTTAAAGGCGTGTGATTTCCATCCTTCATCTGCACAACTTCTTGCTTTCAAAGTGTCTCTGTGTTAATCAGTTTAACTACAATATTAACAACTAGCTGATCAGGCGAACGTTGTTCTACCATTTGGTATTAAAAGCTTGCTCGTGAATCAGTGACATTTGTACAATAACGCCATCTAGTCCACTACGGTAGAACTATGTATTATGTTTACTTACGTAGGAATTTCAACGTTAGAAAAGTTACTTCTGATTTAAAATTATAATAAGTTATTATAGAGTAAATCAATTTTAATGAAATAAAGCTTAAAAGTTAAGTTAATACTTACTATTCCGATACTTACTATAAATAAATATGCATTCCCATGAATTAAATTCCGTCTTATTGGGGCCAGCTGATTTTAAACACACAGACAGCCAGCGCGAGTTACATTCTCATTATATATTCCAAATTCATGGTTCTAACTTTAGGTTCTGCGATAATTAGGCACTAGTATAATTTCGTTTAGCAGTGATAGCCTAATGGTTGAAACTCGGCCTCTGAATCGGGAGGTCCGGGTTTCAAATCACTGTATTATGCACGTATTTGGAAATTAATTATCACTTGCTTTAATGGTGAATGAAAACATCGTGAGGAAACCTGCACACCTAAGAGTTCTTTAAAAATAAAAAAAAGTTCTCAAAGGTGTGTGAAGTCTACCAAATCGCACTTGGCCAGCGCGGTGGACTATGGCCTACACCCCTCTCACTTGAGAGGAGACCCGTGCCCAGCAGTGGGACAATAATGGGTCGTCGACGATACTAAATAAAAAAGATCGTTTTATGATTAGGTACTTTTAAGTCTGTGTATTTAGAATACACCGTGAATTT
Organism: Astraptes brevicauda; assembly: GCA_018252015.1. NCBI lineage: Eukaryota > Metazoa > Arthropoda > Insecta > Lepidoptera > Hesperiidae > Astraptes > Astraptes brevicauda. The sequence continues at coordinate 9,120 of DWPW01000894.1, read as the reverse complement.
AGGTAGAAATCTCTCAACTCCTTTTGGTAAATGGTTATCGAGTCAATAAACATTTTTTACTTCCTAAGCTACTAAACTGAGAAGTCCGATAATGTAAAGCAATATATTGTCCTTTAACAAGTAATATATGTAAAGTATTATAACTTGTTGAAGAGTTACTTAGTCAACACACACTGAATTGGATATAAAATTTTAAAATACGCCTCAATGATTGTACCATAAGTTAGGGAGTGAAATACGGTATTACCGCTGCATCAAATAAAGATTGCATTTCGAGTGATCCAATAAACCTTCTCTCGGTACATCGTAACCATGTCTGTAAACATGCTATGTTTACCCAACAAGCAGATAAATTGAATTCAAGTGGGATTCAATAATGTGGCGCAGTATATTTGTAGCGGGGAAATCTGTAGCCGTTCGCTGCAGATGGGGAAATTGTATTTTGAGGCTTCTTGACACATCTTAACCAGTTAAAAATGATATTATAGACTAATGGTAGATTTTAAAGGCGGTAGAATGTTTCGAGGTTCGTCTTCGATGGTTGTCTACCTATTTTTGCCTTACGACAGCAGTTATTGCGTTATAACGGCTGACTTAACTAAGAGCGATCATCTTAGGCCTCCGAAATGGTAACGCATCTGTAATCGACCGCAGGTACCTACAAACCAAGTTAGTTACCGGAGTTAGATACCTACAAAAGTCTAGATGTTAATAGCCTCTTACCAAATGAATTGCTCGTTTGCTATCTCAATGTTATAAAAAGTGTTAAGACCTCCTGTGCTTTTATTCTAAAGGTGTGATAAGAGAAAGACATTCAATACGAATCGTTGCAACCCAGACCTCAGGGTAGTAAGCATTTGTGGCCAACCTAACGTAGTTACTTTAACCTTAACTGGGATTAATTACTGATGTCTATTACCAACAGTGGGCACTTATCAACACTGCATGCACATTTGCTAGTTCTACAATATAAAATTAATAAGATATAAGACGCAAAATAAATTATAAGAGAAGAATAAGTCAAAAATACATTTAGTAAAACCTCGCCCATAATTATTCCTTTCTCGTTCACGTCGGATTAAAGAATAACAGCCCGAATTTCCGTTTTGTTAATCACAAAAGTGAAATATGGTATTAAATATTATTGAAAAATAAACGAAAAGGATTGAAAACAGCGCTGACCCATCCTAATAGCAGAATAGCTAAACTAAGTAAGTACTTATCTATTATCGTCGTCTCTATATTTATGTAGCTTCGTTTAACATATTCAACTCTATTGTTATGTGATCACCTCTCAATATCTAGATAATGCAATTAGAAATCACAAAAACTAAACATATAAAGTGGTAGGAAACGTGTAAATGTGCTGCTCATTTGAAGAAAATTGCATTTCGAATGATACAATAAAAACCCCTCTTAGTACATCGTTACCAAGCCCGTAAACATGCAAGGTTTATTCAACTTGCTGGCAAATTGAACGTGAGAGGGATTCGAGATAGTGGCAGAGTAATTGTGCACAGAAATCTGTAGCCGGCCATTGCAACGGAGTAAATTCATTTATTAGTGGTCAGAGAGGTCCAGTAAGAACATGTTGCTATTTTGAAAAGTGATGGTTATAATATCAATCTTTACTTCATGGCTCATATTACATATTGATTATTTTTTAACGAAAATTCCATGTCTTTTTTAACTAGAAATAGGCTTACGTTTGGCTGCGATCTAATCTTTTGAATTTTATATAATACTAGTGCATTAATGTAGGGTTGTAGAAAAGACCTTTGTCCTAAAAACAACAAGAACATAAAATGTGGGGCCCATTTTTTACCTTATAAGCAGAGCCAAATTTTATTGCAATTACAAGATATAATCAATATGGATTGAGCGATTCGGGAATTATCGTGTAGGTATACAATGACACATTTTGGGAATTTGTAGGTAAATTGCGATTCCTGTACCGTACATTTGAAATGCTGATGTAATATCTGTTCATACCCAAAACATCAATGCTAAGGTAACTAATGCTAAACATATAAATTTTGGGATTAGTTAAAATCATTTAAGTTAATTAGATCATTATTTATGTGGTACTTATGTCTGAGTAATCAGCAGTCCTCTCTCTACATACCGAAGGGAATTCACGAATAAATGTGTACCTATCCGTATTTATATATTTAGTTATTTTTAAGGGTAAAATAATAAACTAGTATAATATACTATAACGAATATATCTAGTTATACATATGTAACTAGATACTTCAATATTATACAGATCATTATTTTTATTTACTAATCCTTTGACATCTAAAATTATTAACGCAACGTGGTCTTCACGGTATTTTAATATGATTGTCATAATATTCAATTTACACTTAATGATTGGAAAGTTACTCATAATAAAATTCGTGGGTATGTTATAATAGTAATTGATCGTTTACTTTACTTAGTATAGGCAGTGATTTAATATTGTTTTGACTCTACACGTGGAAATGATTATAAAATTATCAAGATTTATTGATATAAAAGTTAATAAAATGAGATTAAACTTTTAGAATCGGTATAGTAATTACGTAGTATGTGGTATGGAAAGCTGTAGGTCGTTGCATCCGGAGCAAATTGAATTTCATGCCTGACGAGGCGTAGTGCAGCCATGTGGCTCTGCTAGCATCGGACACGGTATAGGGTGGTGACACACGTGACTTTTCTATTTGATCGAGGGTAGTGACCGGCGACCGCCGTCTACAGTCAGAGTGTGTCGCTTACAAGCGGCGGCAGTCGCTGATGGTCGCGGACTGTCTAGCGACTACCGCCGATCGTCGCTAACGGTCGCAGTTTATTGTGTATTAATTTACAGTTCTTCGTATGTTACGTTTATCATTTACGATATTCGGCTTAAACACATAATTAAGTAGGCACACACGGGCTCCTATATGCATAGAGAGTACGAATGATAAAAATTGGCAATGAATTCATTATTTATTATGGAAATAATTTGATGTAGGTACTTATCACTGATATAGAAAAATAATATTAAATAAGAACGTAACAAAATGATTTATTATTAAGAAACTGTTAGATCCTAACCCTATTAGTAGGTGAACACGAGGAAATGGCGTTCTCTTAGGGATAAGCTTCTATATATTCCATAATAATATATTTATTTTTAAATGAGTGCAATATAACGGTGGTGTACCTATTCAGTAATTAATATTTTAACACAAAACCCATACAAGTTTCAGTGATAACAAGAAATAAAGTAAATATGAAAAAGACAGGTTTGATTGCTATTACCCCAGACCATGGGTAAAGCCGCTCAGGCAAAGGAAAAATCAAGCAAAAATTGATGTGTATGAACGTGTGCTACTGTTTAAAAGTACTAATTCACAGTAAAAATAAATCACTTTAATGAATAATGGTTATAGCAGTAGAATATTGAAATTTTAGAATTACCGGTATTAACCTTTACCCAAAAATTAAACCAACTCGACTGTGAAAGAAAACGGACTTCTTTCTCTATCTTTTGTTACGAGTGGAATGGGAAAACCAGCTTGTTATGGTTGTCAAGATATCGGTATAAGCTGCATTACCAGCTGAGCGGTATTATATATATATGTATATGTATTTATATATTGCTGCTTTTGAATTTTTTAAAGTATTTTATGTAATTTTAAAATTATCGAGTTCTCGACCCATTTCGTCTCGTCTCGAGTTATCGTAAATTTCCCGGGAATTCTCGCTTCGAGAATTCTCGACCAGAAACCGTAGTAGATCATCAGTGAATAAATAATATTAACCTTAATTCGTATTAATATAATATATATTATATTTATTTGTTGTTTCTGTAGTGTCTAATAAAGTAATGCTCCTGAATAATGCGGTTACTGTAAAAATAACTCCCATTATAAAATAATGAATAAATTTCCAAGTAAAAGCGATGTTCTTGCTCAAAGTCGCGGTAATTATATACAAAAACGGTCAGCTCAGCTGTAATTGAGAAAATGCACCAGTATAGCGTGTATTCACCCTGTTTATTATAATCGTATTAGTTAATTTGTAAGAGTTCGGAAGGTTGTTTTGCATTGCCAAAATCTCATGCTAGGTGGTAGTCATGTTAAGAACTAGGTAGGTATAAGAAGAAATCAAGTAATTGTTATTAAAATGGACGCAAAAGCTTCGCATTGAAAACCAAACAAATATTTAAAAACCTATGAGTATATAAATAAATATTAATAATAATACCGTTAAGGTCGTTAATCGTGCTGTCGATGGTGTGCTATTTGTACTTGTTATTTTATTAAATTTTCTTACCAAAACGTACACATTTAGGTATATAACTTAATGACAAACTTATTTTGCTATAATGGTTGGACATTTTCCTTAAACCATTGGGAAAATGTAGATTAGGCACAGTTTGTATTGTATATTAATCAGTAGCGAGTATGAAACCAGCCTGGGATTAAGCGGAAGCCTGCGGCCTGGTACACTATTGTTTGTAAAAGCTGGCAGTAAACGTTGTAAACTAATTAAGTAATAATGCCTGGCCATTTCCGGAAATGAGTAGTCAGTTTGAATTAGGCAAATTATAACAGTAAACTATTTATACTTGAAGGTTTTCAAACTACAATGTTTGTTTACAGTTTACAGTTCGCTGTTTTGGCCGACACGTTATTTTAAGAAATGCATTTACCTATGGACAAATTGTGATATTTTATAGATATGTAGTTTTTATAGCAAAGATAAAGGTGTAAAATGAGTGTTAAAAGATAGAAACAAAATTTAAAATAAGCAATTCCTGACTTCATATATCTGAAACTCTCTTAGTGTAGTTAGTATTTTTACGTTTTTCGTTAATCTTTAATGCAATATATGACAATATTATGATTTAGATCAACCTAATAGGTACTTAGTCCCTTAATGTTTATATTTACCGCAAATAAGTTAAATATATAAATATGTATATGTTACACTTACTACATGATATTTTATTTCTAAAAGAAAACATCCTTTATTTGAACGATTTACCTGTATTGCTTCCTCATACATGAAAAGTATTCAATAAGATAATCACTAAATGCTTGAAATACTTTTAATAAATACATTATAAAGCTCGTTTAGCAAATGAAGAAGAGAGAATTATTGTTTTGCACTTTGGCTGCGAACATCAAAACACAATGTGGTAACGCAGCTGGCGTTTACATTGAAGCTATTTCCATGCAAATTGCTTCTTTTCTAGATTTTATTTTGTTAAAATAATAATAGAAAGAAAAGAGTCTACTTCATTTGACTCTACAATTTGAATAATGTTAATATTTGATCCTGTAAATGTTTTGCATAAGTGGCTACATTGAGTTTACTACCATTGTGCATAGTACTTAGTATTAAAATATGCGATAAAGTAAGAAGGTAGAACCCTCGGTTGATCGTCTCTGGAGGCACTAGTAATGTTAGGCGTTGCTGTGTTGTGTTGTTGGCGTGTGTTGTGTTGCTAAAGAGGTCCTGGGCACACAAAGATAATGGGGCCCATATGACATTGATGGGTCATTTTTTGATAGACTAGACAAATAATTTAAAGTCTAATCTTATTTATTCTACACTGATTCTTTTAGTGGGACTTCAGCATTTTATCACCTTTTCGAAGGGCAGTGTTGCAATTCAGAAAAATCAGATTCAGTAAAAATCTTTAAATGCATCACTGCGACGCCGCATTGGATTTTAATAGGAAGGTATTCGATTCATTGTAAATTCAGCAAATTCTACAAATCAAACATACAATGATAATGATTTCTACACTTACAGTCAAACACTACAGTCTATAACCCAATCGAACATAAATAAAAAAATAATTCAGATATCTGTCTGTCCGGGAATCGAATCGGGGCCTGACCGCATGTCAAAACGGTATGGTGACCGTTCTGACACGTGGATAGGTATGTAGGTATTACTACTATGAGTATATGACCTCAATCGGCCAAGTCATTCAGAAGTTACTCGATCCCTAACAGACGCAAGAGATATAAACCCTCCATTGACTGTGATGATGAACAGACGTGAATTAACGTCACGGAAATGTGTCAGTTGTAATTGGCGCCTCTGATCGCGGTGGTATTACCCAATTCCATTAAATGTGCTAAACTAGTGAAGCCAAACGCTTGTTCCTTTTACTGTTTTTAAAAGTGTGTAAATAAATAGAAGGAAACATGGTACTTACTTTAAAGTCTATACTTCGATAGTGTAATCTTTTGCAAGTTAATTGATTCACGTATTGTAGTTAAATAGATCTCTTTATTATAATTGGATAGCTTGGACACTATTTCCAAATCCTATCTTGGTGATATTTGGATGTCATACTATAATCTTGTTGAAATAAAATGTGGACCCAGAATTACAGGGCTCCGGAATTCATGAAAACGGCTTTGAACGCATCGTTTTAAATAATTTTCCCTATCAAAGTCATCAAATCAACCATAGCTTAACACTACCTACTGTTATAAGACAACAAGGCGTGTGTGTACCTGTGCTGTATCAAATTATGATGTTTCTAAGATTATTTACTTAAGTAGGTACTTACTCCCACGTTTATTTACGAGATTATGGTTTGGAATATCGGTATAAAATAAAACAAGTATGGCAACATCGATCTGTCTTTATTAACTTTACATAACTAATATTTTGTACTACAAGAGAAAGATAACGTTGTCTATGTACAAAAAATATGTTTAGTGGGTACACATGTAAAATGCGCCTCAATTGAAAAGAATATAAATCAAGTATTATAGTAAATAAATGAGAATTTAGGCACTGCGCGTGACACGCTCCATCCTCATATCACATTCATGGATATTATATACGTACACCACGTTTATTAATCAATTACTCTAGTAAGCGTTTCCGTTTTTAAGAATTATTATCAAAGACTCTAATCGTACAAGAGTTTCACATTCACAATACATTAGCCATTGTAAAACCCGCGATGGTTAGTTAAGTACAACATGACGGCCAACTCCGAAAACTTTTTCCTAATTCAATTACGGAGAAATAAAGATAGATGGTTAATTGATGGAATATTTTGTTATTTTTTTAAGATTAATAGTATTGTTCATAAATATGTAGATAATAAAGCAATCATTTATAGAAAGAAAGATAAAAATATTCGTCAAAAACAATTCATTTTGTGGAAATATAATTATTTTTACATAATAATATTAAACGCAGACGGAAACATTTTGGGAATTAATTTATTTTAGTACCACGGAGAAAAATTGGCGGAACTCGGTAATCAAATCATGTTTTAATATTGGACCATCGCGGAAGTGACTTTGTTTTAGACCTCACCATTAGCTAGTCAAGTATGTCAATTTCAAAATGGCGTACATTTTCCGAATGAGCTGAACAACGTCGCCGGAAACAACGTTCGTTCAGGCTCATTTGAAACAGAATTGCATACCGTTTTCCACTACTTCCACTCACGTCTGATTACCCTTTTTCCGTTTTCTACTGCTTAGGCTGACCGCTCATCAGCTATTATCGCTTGAGCGATAGTTGCGTACGCACCACCCATAAGCTATTGAGCTATTGCTTAAGCTTGAGCAATCATTTAATCTGCTGCTCCACGGTGTCAATTTCAGCGACTGATGTACTGCACACATTTGATTTATTTCCCAATAATTTGCTATTAATCGATTTATTACGCTCCTTTAAACATGCATTAAGCTACTAAGTAGTGGCCGAGCAACAGTAACAGTAGTCTTAATACTACTTAATATCTGAGCCTACCATTTACTCAAGCGATAATAGCCAATGGGCAGTGGGCCTTAGGACTGTCTCCTTACTTTCTCTGTTACCAAACCAATAATTTTAATACTAGACAAGTGCCTCGGGATATATCTACTTAGTTGATCGACTTTTTAGTAAATAACCTCATACATACTCATACTTAAACGAACACTACCTAAAAATTGCATTTAGAATGCGTAGAAATTTATTTACAAAAATATTTTATTAATATATTGCTTAATATGATTAGGTATTAAGTATATATCAAAAGCAATTGGACTATATTAATTTGAATAAATTAATTAAATCTATTTTTGCAGCGCATTATAACTTATCTATGTGAAATTTTGAATAGAATGAACTTAATAACACTTTATAGATAATATTAATACACGACACGAACAATTATTTGAAGGAACGGAATGTATTTAAATATTTTTAGACTTGAGTTTAAGTACGTGTTAACAGAAATTATTTGTACATAATTATATTAGACATATAAAATTATTGACGGTAAATCTTGCCCGTTAACAAAGAGTCGTACACTCATATGTACACAACTTTAAAAAATACATATTTTTGGCACATTATTCCGATAGATTTATAGGGGAATGTTTGCTCAGTTATTCGGGTAAGCACAGTGGTTTTATGTATTACAGAACCAAGTCTTGAAAGATGAACATGATATACTTCGTTAAACTTGTTTGAATATCTTAATACATCTAGCCTAGATAGGGTCAGTCAGGGTCAGTAAAAGTTTAAAACATGGCGAATTCGTCGCCAAACATACAGACACATGTAATACTTTAAACTATCTTACATAAACTGTCAAGTGATATTTAATAGGTTCGATTTCGACGGTTGATATATTTCATAACAGTAGGAAGTGATTAGAAGTTTTTGCTATATGTCAAGACATTAACATAACACACATCGTAACATTAAATATTGTTCTACTTAAATAAACCTTAAGGTTTCTAATACTGAATTAATATTTATTGATACAAATAATCATCCACTTCATGAGTTGTAGTTCATATGATATGAGCTTTTCACTAGGATACCGTATCACTTAATGACAGGTGGCAAAGATATGTCATCTTCCATAGATGATACAAAGATTACCAAAAGAATTTACTAAATAAGCATCTTACAAAGTTAAAGAAACGTTTGTAAAGGACAAACATCATATGAAAGATATCAAATAAAATATGTCTAAGTAATAAAATCATAACACTTATTGATGGGTAAGCAGATTGTCAATCTTTTCGTATCCTAGCATGGACGAGACCGTCTGTGAATAGCGAGTAAATCTAACAATCAAACTGTTGATAGCGTGCGTTTGAAATG
>DWPW01000893.1:0-10224 GCA_018252015.1 Astraptes brevicauda | reverse complement strand
AGTAAGACACTAATTCACACCAAATATAATAATAAATATAAAATAAACGTAGCCTCCGTAAGGATAGACACGGATTCATGTTATCATAAATATAAAATAAACCGAGTCTCCGTTTGCGTATCTTTTCAATGTCTAGATGATTCAAACAAGCTGGATTCACACGTCACATCAAAAGAAGAATAAACAGGGGATCAGAAATAAACTGTTTACTTCACAACGATGTAACGTGTTCCATTTTATTACTTCAAATTGTTCTCTATTTATAATTGACTCTATTTATAATTGACGAGTAACTGAAGGATACAGATGTTTATTCATTTCTCATATACTCGTAAATATATACGAAGTCTTTACTTCTGTGTTTGAAAACTAACTTTTAAATCCACGCGGACGAAGCCGAGGGCACAGCGAATGTTTTCTCGTTTATGTTATGGAAGTAGCAAACGAGAATGCAGCCCATCTAATGGTAAGCCACTGCCATCCAGGGACATATGTAACCAATACAGATGCATTGCTATTGCCGAGGACTAAGCCGGTTGCTTCATATAAAAGTCGGGAATCACAGTTTATAGCGAAATGCAAAAAAACTGTTCCCTATTAGAAATTGGTGTGGCGATGGTACCTCATCAATTAAACCAAAGTTTTTCTACGACCTGGTTGCCATATTTAATAATATTAGGCCATTTTTTATAATTTGGACTTTTATAATTCAGCAAACGATCATGCAGTCCGTCAGTCAACCCCAGATAATATCTGAGTCCTACCTAAAGTTGACCACAGACGGATTACCCTGGGACCGAGTAACGATAAGTAGAACCGAATAAAGTAGAAATTTGCATCGATTTTATACTTTTTTATAGTTTGAAAACGAGCATACAGTCCATCTGATGCTAAATGTGGTAAGAGAGACATACTTATTCGAGGCGTTCCAACTTAGTCCTCAGGGGTAGCAACGCATCTGTGATCGACCTCAGGTAGGACTGTGATCTTATCTGGGGTCGATTACAGATGTCCCTGGGCGGCAGTGGCACATACCATCAGGTGGGCTGCTTGCTCGTTTGCTACATCCATAAGATAAAAAAGTTCGCTCATACATCTACATACACGATAGCAGAACGCATATACACTAAAAATTACAACGAAAGAAACGAATTAAGCTCTCAATCCACTTAGATTATGCAACTGCTTGTTTGAAGACTTATAAATCATACAAAGAGGAACAGTAAAGGAATATCGCATCTTGTATTAAATAATTATTTAATTATTATTGGATATATAATTCATAACTATTACGTAACTCTGATATTGTGTTCCTACTGTATATTTTTAACTGACTGCCTAATGGTTGTTGTTATTTATTCCAGTTACTGTGTTTTATTTAAATTATCGTATAAAATATCATAATATATTTTTTCCTTTTATAACATTAGTACTAGTACCTACCTTTTTCGGTGCTTTCGGTAGTTATGTGTATTTTAATCATTTGTTTACTCAATGACAAGAACTTATTGGGAATGTATGGTCATTAAAGCAATGTAAATTAATTAATTTAATTTAATTTAATTAATACAATTAATAATTTAAACTACCGCATCGGGTGTACAAAAAGATCTAAAAAAGATAAGTTTGGTGATTGCAAATATTTCGACGAAAATTTAATCGTACTTTTAGAAAATATAGGCGTGCACCGATACGGGTGCTGTTTTTGTAAGGTTTTGTTTCATGTAAAGGGTATAAATTACGTTTACTGGACTAGGTGCCTGTACAAAAATATACTTCTTCAAATTGGTATTGGTATCGGTACAGTTGAAAATGTCGAAAAAATCAACCGACACTTTTAATGAATTGTTAAAATGGAATTTAAGAAATAAACACAGTCATTATAATTATATGGCTTCTGAAATGTGAATTAAGTTGTTTCATAATACAGGGTTCTATGAATATAACCAACTCTTTTTTTTGAACTGATTTTTATAATATGCTAATTAATTATTAACGCCATGCCTTCAGCATATTTCAATAAAGATTTATTGTGAAAAAATACACTAGGTCCCAATGTCAATTGTATAATTAAATTCTTAAAGATAAAGATTGTTACCTTCAATAATGGAATTATCCTATTATCTCCGGCTTATTTTTTCCTGCAATAGTTAAACGTTATAAGTACCAATTATTTAAATAACCATTTCCTAGTAAAATCTTTGTTAACTAATAGAAGCACTCAGACTCTATGAAATTTTGATACGTAAGATATGTGAAACCAGGAACGTTTAAATTCTTCCTGAAGACAGTGGAGCAGTCGGGATCCCCACAAAAAAACTGTCTTTAGACTTCAGTCATTGAGATAATATGTGCTAAAGTACTAGAGAAGCTACTTAAAAAATAAATTCAGTTGATTTTTTGTAACTTAAAGATGAAAGCCACCGAAGCACTGAAATATTAATAATACTGTCTAATGTTCTAAAACTGCAGCGCTACATTTGCTAAAAAAAGAACACGACTGAGTGCAGTGCGGTCAACCGCCGCGGTTGTGTACGGGACATAACATTAGTATGCTGTGTCTTCTCTAGTAGTTTAGTACATAGTATCTCTATGTCGTCAGTTTTTTAATAGATACAACCTATAGCTCGTTACAGCATTTTAGTTCTAGGCATTATATCCGTCGACAATCCTCGGTACCTAATAGTGAGAAATTGCGGGATCAATTGTCAATAAAAATTTCTATTATTTTCTGTTTTCCTACCATTATAATTTTGATTATACATATTAGGTGTACTATGTTGGAAATCGTTACTCTCGTTTCAGATTCAGTTATAATTATTATTGGCATTTGAAATAATTAGTTTACCTTTTGACTCCGCATCTTATCACCTTTTGACCTTTGTAATCTAATCTGTCACTTTTATGTGTAAAAAAAATACACCGGTTATATGTATTATTTATATCGAACAAATTTATAAAGTAAATTTATAGTTATCTAATATTAAAAGAAATATACATAAGAAAATGTTATTTAAAATTCATTGCTTTGATGTGTTTGATATAATGAGCAGATAATTTTTATCAAACATTAGGTTTATTATATTACCTATAGCACAATTGTGTATCAAAATGTGTGATAAAATTGAAGGGAAGAGTACAACAATTATACAATGTATAAAATAAATGTTATGTTTACCGATTATAATTGGATGTAGGTATTTTAACGATAAAAATTAAATTAGCCACTATTTTGTTATTATTTTGTGATATATCTATCTATATCATATGTTAAAGGGTGTTTTGTAGTTATTCGACAATATTAAATTATAATGTAATGAGGGGTAAGGGTGTATCATCGTATAATTGTAAAGAAATAAATGTTTGTTGTTTTTATAACCAGTTTTTTTAGGTAGCGTAAGTAAGCATGTATTATCTGTACCTACCCATCTGTAGTAGACTTCAAATAGTACGTACTAAGTACTATTGGATAGAATAAGTAGTACAATAAATATACGCGAAATCACCGTGACCCAAGGTAAAAAGACATTTAGTTAGTCTATCACACCCATTGATATAATATTAGTAAGAAAAAACATGTTTTACTAGTATGTCAATGGTCACATACTTTTAAAAACACTATTAATAAATACAGCAGGTTATGATTACATAATTTATTAATCTATATTCTTATGGTTTACATTTTCTATTGTTATAAGATCAAAAGGGGCTTATCTCTATGTTAGGGCTTTATTCCTGTGCTGCGTGTTTACGCTCGCACCCGTGTCCTATATTTGCGTGAATGAATACGATGCAGTCTCTGCAACACACATGCAGGCATTCATCCGGGCGACGGGCAAAATTCCTTGTCTCAAACCCATGACTGAATTATTTACCACTGGTAATAACTTAATATGGGGCTTTGTGACAACTTGTGTAATTTTTATAACATTCCTTTCGACATTCTTTTGATTTATCAAAAACTTGAGTTGGTTTTAAAAAAATCCCTTTATACAACGTTTTGAAATGATTATAAATTATTATACACGATACTTACCACTAAGGTGGGAGTTTTAATTTTACTTAGGTTAATCTACTAACTACTTAAACTAACTTTCCAAAAAAATAGTATCATATTATTAACATCACTAAATTCGGCCTAGTGGGACAAATTATTACGTAACATAGGTACTTAATATTTTCTTTTATTGTGTATTTGCATTCATATTTTCATCCCAAGTATACAAAAAAAAAAATGTTTTGAAATCGTACAATTGATATTGCAGACATCAATGTAGGTGCATAAATATCTGAATGTAACCGATTTTGTAATTCAAAAAGAACGGCCACTTGAATATCACAAACAAGGTTACCTGAAATTCGCAAACTCCAACGCTTTTGAATGAATCTGAATTATTCCATAAACTAGTTCGATGAAGAAAAACAAAAATATAATAATGAGTACATTTTAAAAATAAAAATAGTAAATCCAGTCTTATACAATATACAATACTTATAGGTGCATGCAAGCATACAAGAGTGAACCTAATTACCCCGCGCCACATGTCAATTAGTTATTAGCATGCACTTTGATTCTCCACGTGGATGTATTTTTTTAGACTTATAATAGAAAAATTGTAATGCCTAGTGACCGAACGAAACGGTTTTTGAGCTCAACCTGAATGTACAGTTTTTGCCTTAATTTTGACCGAAACCGAGTTTAAATTGATGCTTTGTGTGTTACTAAGTCTTTCATGACTATGTTTTTAAAAGAAGATAATATAATGCGTGACTGCATAGAGTTAATACTTACTTATGTTTATTATTAACGTGTTAGGAAAATTGTAACGTTTTGTACCGTGCATTAATTTGAAAAACATATAAGTAGTATCCGATGCTTGTACGTTTCGTTTGGTATTTATGAATAATGAATAATATTATAAGACTCTGTGCACTTCAATTGTTGAGATAATTTTGCTATAATTATGGTTTCAACACGCTCGCATTTATATTTATTTGCTTATAATATTTAAAAGGCCCTATTAAATTAAGTTCATTAAAGGATTTCTATTGAATTGCAGGCACGTCAATGTATTATCTAGTTGCAATGAACAATAGAATTGTATAGAATTCATATTATATAAAGTATCAAGCAGTAGTAGTTGTAAACACATTTTTACTAGGGGTTGACTAATACTTTGTGTTACAAAGCATTTAGTACTGTATGTAGGTTGTTTGTTCTAAGCATTCTCCAATTATTGATAAGTTAAAAAGAATACAATTAAATGATAGGTATAAGCGTAAAAATATCTATTAAAAGTAGATATGTATATGATATTTGAAGTTGTCTCGCTATGTAGTGGATTTCAAAGCAATCTCTATTAAAAGAGTACATAAAAGCAAGAGGGTACATGTTACTGGATTTGAAGTCTGAGACAAGATGAAAAGTTTATGTGTACCTAGGTAACCTCTCATTATTCATTTCATTTCACGTTTTCTTATCTGTATCATTTTGTAATAGCTTATTTACTATCTCTCCATTTTCCTATTAAGTAATTAATCATCTTTATTTGTGTAGACGTGTCTTATTAGTATTTATAGTATATATATATTTTTTAATTTATCTATGTACACAAAAAAAAGAAATTGTACAGGAGTAAACTTATAAAATAAATTAAGTGCAAAGGCACTGCAAGTATTATGTATTTACCAGAAACAAAGTATACTTTATACATCTCTACCTGCTCTACTCAAGTACGACGTATACAAACATATTTGCCTTTCTAAACAATACTCTTCATTTAATTCTCGTTTCACACAGATTAATTTTAACTACTCTGAATTGGAGTATATTTTTCTTTGCAACAAGATAAATATATATAAAATAGGAAGTATCAACTTTTATTTACTTTGATATCCTATCTATGTACCTATCGGAGAACAAGGCGTCTGAAATTAGTCTTAAAAGAAAAAATATTATTATAAATATACTTACCTACTAACACCACAACCAAATTGACCCAGCAATATCTTGTAAATTATTCTCATTAGATTGTGTATTGTATTATAGATTACGTAGATTATCGTAATATTGTGCATACAAACCTAATTTAACAAAGTAATTGGACATGCGGTATACCAGACGTAAGCAAACCAGCGGTGTTGCAACTGAATCTAAACTACGGTTGGCGTGCTGTTGAAATGCTGTTTGTCTGTAGGAGCCCGAAGTGGACCTTGCCCTCTGACGGTTGCGGTAACCGCGCCAAAACATCGGTAGAAGCGGCGGCGCACATTTACGCGCTATCGCTTCACGGGAAAACATACTGAACGGAAACATGTCGCATTTGAAAATCTTGCGCGGGAACTTTGCGCGGCAAATAATAAACTGCGTGTACCCTCATTCCAAAAACTGTAAAACACCAAAAACGCTGCTAAGCTTCGCTCGATGTTTAGCTACTAAAACAGTACCAGTGCTTGAAAATAATGTTCTAAACTCGCCATGGGGTGAAATCCAAGTCGGGAAGGAAACTTTGACTGAACATGTGTTTAAAGATTTCGAACTATGGGCGGACAGCCCTTCCTTGGTAAGTTTCAGTGCATTTCAGATATCGCTTAAGGATTATTAACTGGCATATTCTTTTCTAATACATTCAAATAAACATCGCTCTAATAAATTGAAAATAAACTAAGCGAAATATTTAACACAACCAATTAAAAACAAATTTACCTATCGTTATTTTATTTATTGTAACATATACATACATATATTAAACATTTATAATCACAAAAGCTATAAAACAGTAGTTAGCCTAAATTAAAAACAAGTAAAAATTTATGTGCACGATGTTAATGAAGTTTAAAATGATGGAACGTTATTGCGTTATGGTAGAGTGATGGATCGATACCTACGATCGTTACAGATGTAGCCCTGAACCTACAATCAATTTAAAGAGTTGTGTTCTTTCAACAATTACTGCTGCAAGTCCGAAGTCCAACGATACTATGGGTACACACGCCGCTAGAGAGACGATATTATAAATAGTCGCACGAAGGTTGAGGCTGTCCAAATAGATGTTTTGGCACCATGGACTCAAAATATATCTTCACTAAATACGGATTATTTTGTTAATTTTATATGATCAATTTTATATTATCGTTGTGACTTCATAGATGCATACATAGTATGTCAGTTGTACTGCCGATTCCCAATTACATAATGAAAATCCGATCCAAACGGGACCAGTAGTGTTTGAGGAAATCGCGTACCTACATATCTACATATGAATACAGAATCAAAATTTATAGAATTAAAACATGTCTCTCTTTTTCGTGATTAACCATTGCGAATATGTTAACCATGTGTATTTTTAAGTAATTATGATATGTATAAGAAACTTTAAAATATACTAACTTATAATTTGTTTGGTTAAAGGGACTGAATTCAATTAGGAATAATTTTATATCGACGACTTAGATTTTATTTTCATTGTACAATGTAACATTCTCCAGACTAGTGGTGAAGATAGGGATATACTTTACAGTTTTAACACAAATTTAAATAAAGTAGGTGAACAGGCAAAGGTAATAATGTAATGAATAAATCGAAGTTTAGGATGATTGTGCGCAATATAGGATGCGAATTATTAATATTTTCGACCCTGGATTTCATATCGTTTCCCTAAATGTTTCTGCATTTGAATTTGCATATAACATAATGAAATATTAATTTCTTAGTACCTTTTCATTTTTAAATGTAAATTTCAAATAAATTAAAATTTCAATCATTGATTCGACACAAAGATCGTTAATATAAATAGTACTTATTATTTCATTTTCATAATATAAGACTTTTAAATATTTTAATGTAAGTAGGTATTTCGTAATTAGGTCTTAGACTTTTTCGGCAGATAACAATAAAGTTATACTAACACAGCTATTGCGCTAAGGTCGATCAAACAAATCAAGATATCGTTATTTATTTTTGTTTATGGCTTCGTACAACTCTAAACATGTAGTGCAACCATCCTACCGGGTAAATTTCAGGGACCATTCCTGGTTTGAAAGAGTTTATGCATTGTTAAATATAGTTGTATTATATCCGAATTTATTTATAGTAACCAGTTTATTTGATTTTAATTATATCTATTTAAGTACCTCTTCACAATTTAACTGTTTGTTATTGTTTGGTTAATTAATTTTTGTTGTATCTGTCCAAACGACAGCCCTACGTGCAAGTTGAAACGATTTCTATTTATAACCTTGCATTTCAGTTTCAAATGAAACACAGCTTTTGTACAGACGTAGGTATTCTATAAAATGGCATTTTTATATAATTTCTTGCAATCATTTTCATTACAATAATTTCTTATATACCTACCGCCGATATGTACATGTATATGTAAATATTTGGGTAGTTTATATCAATTTATACTATCAAGTAGGTACAACATCCAACACGACTGCACGAATAATTTAAATTAAATAGTTAAAAATCAATTAATATTTTAAGTACCTATAAAATAGGTAAAAATAAAATAATTGCAATGAAGGTCACAGCTAGTTCTAAATCGCAAATAGTTTCTAAATCTTGTATAGGCTAGTCGTAAAAAATCTATGTAAATCTATAAATAACCTTTGTAACACTGAAAATAAATAACAATCATTTGTATTGGAATAGTGAAAGTTCAAAAGGTGGTAGAACCATCTATAGTTTGATTCCCGCAGCACCACAGCCAAACCTATTTCTGTCTAATAATAGCAGTGTAAAGGATAAATACTTATTCGAGGCGTTCCAATTTAGTTCTTAGGTGTATCAACTTCAACTTTCATGTATGTACAACATCTGACACGTTTGCACGATAAAAACGATTATTGTATGATAAAAACGATAAAAACGATTGCACGATTAAAAGATAATTAAAAAGTTACTTAAAAATCACTTAAAATATAGGTACCTGTAAAATATATGTCTACAAATAAACTGATTGCAATTAACGTCACAACGTTAATTGTATTTTATTCCATAATCGCAAATATTTTCTAAAAAAAAGTCGTAAAGATTCTATGTAAATCTATAAATAATCTTAGTAACACTGAAAATAAATAATAATAATGTGTATAGGGATATGTGTGAGAGTAACAGTTGTAAAGGTGGTAGAACCCTCTGTGGTTCGATTTCCGCAGCACCACCGCCACACCTATTTCTGCCTAATAATTGCAGTGTAAAGCGATACTGTGTTATGGTCTAAAGGATGTGGTAAGGGATAAATACATATTCGAGGCGTTCCAACTTAATCCTCAGGTGTAGCAACGCATGTTTGGCCAGCTTCAGGCAGGATTGTTATCTTATCTGTAGTTGATTAAAGATGTCCAGGGGCGCCAGTGGCCGCTTACCTTCAGGTGCATTGCATGCTCGTTTGCTACATTCATACATTACATACATAGGTACTTGTACATATCGCGGGTTTTTAGCCATAGAGGCGTATACCTACGTAGTTGTAGAGGTATGTACTTATTATTTATTATTCCATTGTAAATACGTAACAAACCTTTATTATATACAACAAATAAAGCGACCGCATACATTTGTTAGAAGTAGGTAGGTACTTATGTACAATTTGTAAACGTTATAAATTGAGTAAGTGACTGTTGACCTGTAATGAAATTGCAAATAAAAACGTTTAATAACATAAAATGTAAATTTATGAATTTAAAAAACCCGAAATCTTTGTCACTACAACGTTACAAACAATGACTAAATTTCAATAAATTTTGTTTTAATACATAGTTCTAAAGTCGGCGCTCTTCATGCTATATTTCCCTGAATTACTACATAATCTTTTCCAATGTAAACAAAACAACAGAACTATGAATAATTTAAACAAAAGAAGAATTTTTCAAATCGGTCCAAGCGTCTTCGAGTTATCGGTGAACATACACAAATAAAAAGATTCGTACGAACTGTAAACCTGCTCCTTTAAGGAAATCCGTTGAAAAAACGAAAAGACACTGGGTGTACATTGTAGATCACAAACAGATGTGCCACCTTATTTTATAAGAAAATAGTAGTACCTATTTCTTACAAAAACATAAGAAAAAAGCTTATAAGTAGTACCTATTTTAGGAAATAAGAAATATAATAGGTAGCACGCATTTTTTTCGCAAACTGCCATCACATTAGTTAAGAGTAGTTATATGAAATTTTCTAATGGCTGTAGTCACGAACAAGAGCGAATCCAGAGCTAT
>DWPW01000892.1:0-10225 GCA_018252015.1 Astraptes brevicauda | reverse complement strand
AGGTGGGACTTTAATCTTATCTGGGGTTGATTACAAATGTCCATGGGCGGCAGTGGCCGCTTACCATCTGGTGGCCTGCATGCTCGTTTTCTTTTTGCATAACATAAAAAGAAAATGCTTTTCAATTATAGTTTTGACACAGCACCTAGTGCAACAAAATGAAATATTCTTCCATGCACCGGCATAAGCTATGCAAAGTTCAAAACTAATTTTGTATTCAAATAGCAGTACATTGAATTTCATTTTAGACAATTGGTACTTGTTTCACAAAATATATTTTAATCAAACGCTTTTAGTTGCATTTTTTTCTATTAGTTATTTCTATTTCTAGCTTATTTAAGAAGCTAGTTAATGGTATTTGAGATGATTAATACTTACTTCTTGACACAATTTCCTCGGACATGCGTAGATGTACAAAAGGCATCCAGACCAATACGAAAATATTAGGAATATCAAACAAAACTTAGCTAAACAGATGAACTGAAAACAAAATAATTATTAATTCAAAACCCACCTATAGATATAGGTAGATGCTGTTCATATTTACGAAAAGCATCAAGCATATTTCGCTACATAGATCTATTACAACTCGAAGAACGATTATATTATTGGCTATCTGTAATGAAGCCATCTGTAAACTTTTCGAAAAGTTTTAATGATTGATAGTAATGAGACAAACATCATTCGATTATATTTTACTATGACCTATCACATAAATAAATACAGTTCGATTAAGGAGGTATCACCGTCACACCTATTTCTAACGTGAAGTAGTTCTGCGTAACGTGTAAAGGATATGGCCTCATATTATATTAGTGATCTAGTATCTCACTGACTTATGGACGACCATCTTAGCCCTGAAAGGCAAAGCATGTGTTTACCTTAGGCGTTACGGAGAAACATCGTCTAGGTTTGTCCATAGTTGGATTAATCTCCTTTCTTCATAAATCCGAGTAACCCTATTCTTAAATAAATTCTAATATTCATACTATTAAGTTACAAGTAGTCTCTAGTAGACTAATAGATATTTTCAAATAAAGTACCTTAACATTACTGTTGAAATCCTTTTCCCACTTATTCGTATAAGCCCATACATGCCACACTTGAAGTAATGGAAACAGAACAGCCAATTGGCTAACAATCGACTCCCCTTTAGGATCCAAAGTATCCGTGAAAATACGAATAGGGAACACAGAAATAATATCCAGATAAAAACCCACTGTAGCCATTTTCTCCTCGGCTATTTCCCTTAGTGTTTCTTTCCTAACGTTCTGCAAGTCAAATTATGAGCTTGTAATATTAAATTTGAAGTGGAAACTTGAATTCGCACTCAAAACGTATCTACATTAATTTTACTATTCTACTGGAGTTTTCTTATGTCAAGAAAATGAATTATACTATGAAAAACAAATATTATTTTGTACTCGTAATAAATTTATTAAAAGATTAAAAACGTTTTCTATATTGTCATTCATTTTTGTTTAGAAAATCATTTCTGAATAAACGACAAGTTACATTGCATTAAAAACTATTTCATCGGTTCGCTCTCTTAGGGCATCGGCCGTAACCATCGGGTATACTATTCTAACGCGCATAAAATTCCGTGTGCTACATACATATTCCGGTTAAGTAGATAAATATTTAAAATTTAAATGTTCATTATAGATCGAGGAAGTTTATGACTTAACGCATGTAGGTAATCTATGGTGCTCGTGAAGAAATTTTGACCAAAAAGAAAAATCTGACTTTAAGGTTTATAGTTTCTTAATAATCTTCATTAATTAAAATCGTCACTCCCTCTCTTGATGCAATATTTAATATACCGTATGATAATAATGTTACCTACTTTATTCACAATAGCTGTAGTAAGCTGAATGTAGATATTTAGTAGCAATCCCGCTGTCATAATTATCCCAAGGACTCTTTCCCAGTCAGATTTGGTCGATTCAATAGCCACATGAGGTAATATTATACAAACGTAGAGAACTGTGACAAAATGAGCTATGTCGAATATATACGTCTGTAAAAGAAGAATAAAAACAGTTATTCAATTACTAAAAAATGTTTCTCTGGTTTATTTTGTCATCAAATAATTTTTCGCAACCATTTAATCTTATTGCGTAATTTTAAATAAAACAATCAATCAAAAATCAGTAAAAAACATTTAAGTTGGTATCAATTTCATATGTATAATATTTCGCATTTATTATTTGTTATGATTGGGTTGACTTGTGGACTACTGTTAGATATCAAGTTTACAGTTCAACGTCCTTAGTTCCTTTTAGAAACCCTACCTTTAATATTTAGAAACCGATAGTTTAGTCTGTTTTAAAAATATTAAGAAATATAGAAGACAACTTAAAGAATTCCATGTGTTTACGGAGATAACTTAGTATAGGTATTAAATGATTAATAGGTATTTTAGACATTCTAAAATTCCAGCAATGAGGACAGAATGCTCAAATCAATAACAAAATGATGTTAGCAGTTTCAAGAACTAATTTAAATACATAGTAGCTTGTTATTCAAGTTGACGTATCTCGGAGGTCAAGTTAAAATTATATTCCCTCAAGTAAATAAAAATAGAATGACATTTAGTGTTTGAGTTACAATAATTACTAAGGTGTTACCTTTTTTTAAGGACCGAATCAAATTGCATTATAGACACAATCAAGATAACATAAGTGTGTGTGGCTTGAACTGACCAAATACAATATGGACATAATATACCTTTGTATTGAAAACTTTTGTTAAAGTATTAAAAAACCAACATACTTCATCCACTTAAAATTAAGACTACTTTTAAATACTACTTATTTGTACTAAAAAAGTTAACATACAAAACTGGTATTAGGCTCAAGAATCCAAGGAAAGTTAGACTTGAGGCACACTCTGGGCGCGTCTACGGTCGTAACGTTCTGGGATATGTGATACAGCTCCAAATAATCCGTCGTAAATTTCCTTTGACGTATATTGTTTTCGTCTAAAACCAAATAACAAGTTTATAGTGTTAGTAGATGTACGACTCAGCTTTGCCTGAGATTGGAAATATATCAACTTCAGTAGTAAATCACGTAGAATAATTTATTTTTATGTGAATATTTCAATCCTCATATTTATTTAGAATAGAATTGGAGATGGGCAATCAACAATTTTTGGATGATTGATCATTGGAATTGAATTAAATAATACGTCACATAAATTATTATGAAAACTTAACAACTAAGTTTTGTAAATGTTCGTATAAAAATACGAATTTAAGTTTTCAAAAAATATATCTTAGAATGGAGCTGTCTGCTATGCTCTATGACGCGCAATTGTATAAGTAAAAAGAGAACTTGTTTCTGTTTTTGCAAGAATTCAATATTATCTTTCCAGTTTTAGATAAACTAATTTTAGTTAGAATAATAATCTTTACTTAAACATATTTTGTAATTACTTTCCTAATTGATGTTTATATCCTTCCTAAATCTCTTATAACACTCTCACAACCCCGAAACAACTACAGCTTATATGTCATTAAATTAATGAGATAACATACGTCTGTCAGTCTCTGTCATATTACCTTTATAATACATGTGTGAATCATCAACAAAGGTAGGATCTTCCTCTTCAACCCCAGCTAGGTGATCCTTCAGAATCTTCATCGGTCGGTATCGAGTCCGTAGCAATCTTGAGTCGGCACTGTCGTGTTTAACAATAGCTTCCTAAGATTTAATATAGTGAATTTTATTTGTAATTGACTTCAAAAGAAGAGAAAGCTCTCAATTCGATTGTATTTTTTATATACTACAAAACAAGGTTTGAACTAGGTCTTGGTAACTTTTAGTTCCTTCTCAGAAAACGCTTTTGTGATACACATATATCATAACTTCATGGTGGTCCATAGAAATAATAGGTCAGCCATCTTGCGGTGTCCGACATAATTAATAGGTTTAAAATAAAGAATCACGTCAGCCAAATTAAACGAATATACAATATTAAAGCTCAATCGGTTGGGGTTACTAGTTTAAAATTCAGTTGTAATCAACGTATCTTGGTATTTATATATCACATCTCTATAATGTGTCCTGTAATCCACATTATCTCATGCTTCTACATAAAAATATAATATTATTTTCGTAAAAGCGTACGTTGGTCGCACTTCACATATAGGTTCTTCTAATCATGTTACGAATTTTACGCTATCCGATAAAAATATTCTTAAGCAGGATATCCTAAAAGGGTTTCGTAGTTATCCACTTTATGTGTGGAAACACCCAAATAAGTTTTGGGATGGGTGGAAGAGTCATAAAAAGACTTTAAACGGGAATAGCTAGAGTAACGACGAAGTTTACTGCATGTATTAGCATTTTTATCAAGTTAGTTACCCTGTTTTACGATTGTACCATTTCGGTGACTTATATAAAGTAATTGCGTATACTTACTCATAATGAGAAGCAGTGATAGCCTAATGGTCGAAACTCGGTCTCTTAATCGGGAGGTCCGGGGTTCAAATCCAAAGCACGCATCTCTGTATCATGTGCGTATTTGGAATTGAATTATCACTTGCTTTAACGGTGAAGGAAAACATCGCGAGGAAACCTGCACTCCTGAGTGTTCTTTAAAAAAAAAAAGTTCTCAAATGAGTGTGAAGTCTACCAATTCGCACTTGGCCAGCGCGGTGGAATATGGCCTACACCCCTCTCACTTTGAGAGGAGACCCGTGCCCAGCAGTGGGACAACAATGGGTTGACGACGACGAAATCATATTATATAAGTTCCTATTGTTATTACGTTAAGCTAACAGTTAACAGAGGGCTGCTGTGTTCTGGTTTGAAGGGTGTGGTAAGCGAGACATACTTATTCGAGGCGCTCCAACTTAGTCCTCAGGGGTAGCAACGCATCTGTGGCCGACCTTAGGTGGGACTGTGATCTTATTTGGGATTGATTACAGTTGTCCATGGGCGGCAGCGGCCACTTACCATCATGTAGGTGGGCTACATGTTCGTTTGCTATTTCCATAACATAAAGTCTAAAAGGTTAAGTTAAGTTAAGTTAAACTAAAAGGTTAAATGTGTAAACAGAACAAAAGCTAATAGCCGCGCATTCGAGGATAAAAATAGAAAATGCCATTGTTGCGGAGGCATTATTTATTACACAGATATTTCAGGCCAACGCTTTAAAATTCGCAAATAGCAACAACTGCCATAGTTTAATGTTGTTTAAATATTTATTCGTTCAAACAACGCTTTAATTCTTTGTCTAAATAGAACGGACAGAGTAATCGTGCCTTCGGTCCGCCGACTTTTGTAATTATGTTAAAATTATGCATAGAACTTTGCTCTCTAAGCTTATGATAATACGGAAGATATTTCTTGCAAACCGCTGGTCGAGTTAATTGGATCAGCAGGTGCTTTCGGCTTACGAGTTATACAAATTTAGATGTAAATAATTTGTTTCCGGCTCTATGTATTATTTTAATTTAAAGTCAAAATAGTAACAATAGAAAGGCAATAATGTTGCTTAAAATGAGGGTAGCTTCGAACTTTATAAAGTGGCATGAATTCTTCACAACTAGGATGGGATTGGCACACAGTGTTCAACCCAGAATAAAGCAAAAGTGGCTCGTACTTATTGTCATAGGCGTAGGCTATAAGGAAGTTTCCGGGGTTCCGGTTTTATAAAACCACCAAATTTGTCTGCAAAATGTAGTGAAACATGCTGAAATATGCTCAACGAGACAGACGCAGTACCAGGTAAGAGACAGGAATAATTTGAGTACAGAACCCTGTACAAAACCTTATTTTCTTGCGCTCTTCGTTGCCTTTTCAACATGTTGGATTTGAAAATATTGTTAATGCCATCATATTTCCTGACTTGTTGTCGGTTAGCGGCTGTTTGTATGGAGCCTATTTTGGCTCTTTCCGGCACTTTTCGAAGCCAATATATCAAATGTTCGTATTTGAAGTACCTAAGTAAAAGGTAACGCGTTTACCTGTATTTGCTTAAATTATTAACTGCTTTTTTGAGAGGGGTTTGACTCCCAATTATAAAAAGTATTATATAGTTTAGGTATATTTTCTGCTTATTTAAAATGGAAAAAGTATATGGTTTGATCAGGGAGTTACCACCGCCATATTTATAAGTATTTGTATCATCTAGCAATCCTTGCGCTTCGGTTGATTGATGTGATTATCTGACTTCTTAGGAGTGGTAATGAAATTGTTATCAAGTAAAGATAGAATCCCTGTTCTATATGGATTTCATTACAGACATCAATTGGCTGCAGTGATCACTTACCATCAGGTGTATTAGATGCACGTTTGTTAATCCAATAATATAAAAAAATGAATATCATTACAGATAACGTTCCTTTTGCCACGAACGTGCACGATGTGGAATGAACTTCTTTCCGGGGTATTCCGGAGCGCTATGACGTGGGGTTCTGCAAAAAGGGTGTATAAAGAGCTCTCCTATAAAGCCGGCAAAACTTTGGTAACTGCTCTGGTGTTGCAAAGGTCAATAGACGACGATGACTGTTTTCTATCAGGTAGCCCGTCTGCCGTATTGCTAGGTCAAAATATAAAAAAGGTAGCAAAGATCTTCACGGGTGGCCGAGTCTTACCTTTTAATTGCTTCCTCGTTTCCTACTTTTATTTTACAAAAGAACTGACCAATGCTCTAAAGAATAGTAAAATACCGTTGGCCATTAAAACTTCCAACTGATTCACTATCTAGTTCCGGAAGAAAGTTGTTATCACTTACCGCTTCGAGATCTTTTCATTTATCAAGTGATCCGTCTTTACCGATTTATAGACAGAATTCCCCAGCGCTATTGTTTTATAGATTTATGGATTTCATTCTACAAATACTTGCAGAATTCTGGATATTTTAGAGTAACTAAAATTTGTATTCCTCTCTATATGACGTTGGAGGGTAGAATTATTTGTGATTCTACTTCTGGGGCAGCACCGTCATACCGAGTTCTGTTTTATAACATCAGTGTTGAGCGCTATCGTGTTTTATTTGTAATGTGGTACTGAAGACTTATCCAACGCGTTTCAATATTAAATCAACATAATCTTCAGAGGTAGCAAAGCATCTCTGTGGCCAACCTTACTCGCAGTATCTGGGATTGATTACAGACGTTCATTGGCGACAGTAGTCACTTCCTATCAAACAAAGTGCTTCCTACTTTTGCAATAGGTTAAAGCTGAAAATATACCAATACCAATATACCATTTGATTATATACTCTCTAGATCGAGAGTTGGAGAGTAAAAGTCGAGTCCAAAAATAATCACTAACTGTTAGCCTCTAAATTGCTATAATTTATAACACACAACTGTATTGTCCGGTCAAAATGGCGTAATAGGAGCATACGATAATACTGTGTACAAATTAGTTTGCGTGAGTCCCGCACACATTCTTATATTTATTGGACGTTTGTCGTTTATCAGTGACGGCGTTTCTTTCTGCCTAGGAAGCACAGGTATAATCAAATATACTGTATTATTAATTACTAGGTGATTGGGCGAACGTTGTTCTGCCATTTGGTATTAGAACCTTCCCGTGAGTAAGTTATGTTTCCACCTGCAATAACGCCATCTAGTCCAATACGGTAGAACTATTATATTCACGTAGGTACGTAGGTATTTCGGACACCACGGTAAGAAAAGTTACTTCTGCTTTTAAATTGTAATAACTTTTGATTCAGTTGATAGATTTTAATGAAATATAGCCTAATAGTTAAGGTAAGTACTATAAATATATATTACGTACATTGAATTCCATCCAGTAGTTTTGGTGCTACCTAATTTTAAACACAGGGAGCGCGAGTTACATTCTTATTATATGTATACACATTACAAATTTATCGATTGGTGTTAATTTTTGCTCAATGACGCATTGCAGGTTTATGACAGAAATAAATCGAAGCAAACTTGAATGGACGAAAAGTATCGGTCTTTTCCCGTTAAATTAAAATTAACCGTCTTTAATTAGGTGGCCGGCAAAAAGGAAATTGAATTTGTTGAATGCTAATTGCCGATTCGTTTGGGAGATAATGCCGTTTCTACAATTTGGGTTTTATTGGAAATGATTCAAGAATTCCCATTTGAGAAATATTTGAGGAACCGCTAACGCTAACTACTGATTTGTTGGCAGGCTATCACTCTCCCACTGTTGGGCACGAGTTTCGTCTTGGAAAGAGAATTTTAGGATTTATTTCACATTTCTACCAAATTTATAGTTATTACAATTTAAAATCAGAAGTAATTTTTAAGAAGTTACATAATAATTCTATCGTAGTGGACTAGATGGCGTTATTGTAGATACAATCACTGACTCACGGGCAAGCTTCTAATATGTAGTGTTATGTATTAAATGCAAGAACAACGTTCACCTGATCGGCTGATGATTAATAAATTATCAAGGGTTAGCGGTCCTGGTTGTGCCTGTCTGTGTGTATTGTTCCACGAAATAAACAAACAGGCACAACGTCACGACAGGTGGCGAATAATTGTCGCCGGACAGAAAATAAAGTTGGAGTCACATTCCTCAACGTTTGAGAGATAAACTCAGGTGGAAAAGAGGTCGTGTTAGCAGTGTTAAGCGCTCATAAGTTCTGCATTGAAGATTGTTGTAAGATAGAAACGGCCGTACCAGACGTTTCTACTGAGACTGCAGGGTAGCAACATATTAATAACTTTAACAAAACTGGAGTCAGTGACAGTGACATTAGTTCGTGGGCGGCAGTACCCACTAACCATGAGATGGATTGGGTATAGTTTTGTGAAAATAATACACCATAAAACCAACTTATATAAGAGCAGTCTAATTTTAAAGTAAAAGAGCGTAAGTTTTGTCCTTTTTTCGACTAATTAAGCGCTGAAGCCTTAACCGACTAGAGACGACGTCTTTTCCGAAGGCAAGACCAGTTAAAACATTCCTCATGAACAAAAATAACCATCGACAAAATTACTCTGTTCTTTGTTGAAGAGAAAAAGTATTCAACTGAATTATTCAGACGTCGGTACAGACAAATGAATTCGGAAGGGCTTAAACTTTTTCTTTTAAAGACTACTAGAACATTAGAGTCGCTTTCGCAGTCACGACGCGATATGTCGTTGATGAATGTCTGATAATATAAACGTCAAAGCTATACCATAAAGCTGATTTTCTAACAAGGACGATGCTATCAATGTGTATCAATTTCAAAAAATATAAAGCATTTTATAACTCATTTTTAATATAAATAACGGTTTGTACACTCAAAACCTCACAGTAGGATTTTCTTCTGTAGTGTGAGTGCCATGGAAAGATACAAACATGAATACACAAACACCCAGACCCAAAACAGAAAACTAAACTCATCATTGAGATATTTGTCTGGCCGGGGATCGAATCCGGAACCCACTGCGTGTCGTGCGGTATGGTAACCGCTTCGCAACTCGGATCGTTTCACTAATAGTATTGTTTACGATACGATTATACAGCTCAACCTACACGGCGACGTAGCGTCGTCGCATGATTAAGGGTCTATGGGTCTTCTTCGAGGCCGTATATCCTTTACCAGTAGGACCAGTTTGATTTTCAATACTTAAATAGTTAATATCAGCTGTTACTTTTCAGAAATCCATGCTATTAATTTAGGATAAAACTACAGTATAACCCCGATTACCCTGATCCCGATTATCCAATAATCCGATTATCCGTATTCGCGTCACGATTATTTTTGTTAACATTTTGCGTTGCAAATCTAAAATGCCTAAGCGTAAAAGATGGTATTCATAATATTTGTGGCACGTATGTTTTTTATATCGTTTTATCTAAACGTATGTAAAACTCATGACATAATAAAAAATAATCTCAAATATTGTTTGATTTGACTTTGAAATCGATTATCCGGATTTTCGATTATCCGAAATGCCACTGGATTTAATTGATACGGATAATCGGTATTCTACTGTACTTTCATTTAACGATTATCCGTTGCAGTCGAAGAGTCAATTTACCTTAATTATGCTACGTTTTGGAGCGAAACACTTGTTAGTGGTTTTTTATGTTTTGGAAGTAGCAAATGAGCACGCAGCCCACCTGCTGGTAAGTGGCCACTGCCGCCCATGGGCATCTATAATCAACCCCAGGTAAGATCACAGTCTTACCTTAGATCGACCACATGCGTTGCTACCCCTGAGGACTAAGTTAGAATGCCTCGAATAAGTATGTCTCGCTTATCATAC
>DWPW01000891.1:0-10226 GCA_018252015.1 Astraptes brevicauda | reverse complement strand
GTTGAGAGGTATGTATATATATACATTTATAGATTAGCTGTAATTGATAATAATGTTGAAATTAGTAGCAAGGAAGATACAATTACAAGATAATAGTTAAAAAGATAAATTAAAATGTAGTAATATTATTATGTATAATTTTGTCAATAAAAAGGTGATATATTACATACCAAAGGATACCAAAACGGCCTATGGTGTTGCGAGTACTTACCATCGGGAGGTATGTCTACAATATCGCTAGAATCAATTATACTAAACCGTTTTTTAAATTGGTCCAAACTATAAGCAAAGGATCGATTAACCTACGAGCCTAGATATATTTGTTGAAAATAAACGAAAAAGAAACACACTGTTAAAAAAAATGTTTAATATTTTACGGTACGTTTCAGAACGCTCTATACATGGTAGGCGGAGCCGTGGGTTTCTACAGCGGGGATATCAGACGACTAGGTGATGACCTGAGTGCCCTCAAGCCAACTATGATGCCAGCTGTACCCAGATTGTTGAACAGGCTGTACGATAAAGCACAAAATGAAATATCAAACTCGAAAATAAAGAAGTTACTATTCAACATGGCGTTGTCAGCAAAGGAATCAGAGTTGAAAAGGTAAAAATAAAGCAATAATTTTACAAGTGAAATAATTTCACCGATTCCATCGAACTCTTTAATTAAATTAAAACAAACTTCTAGTCTACAAAATGGCTATGAATGAATATGAACGATGAAATCACTAAATAATAAGATGTTCCCTATGATGTTGATGTACACAAACAATTTTATATTTTTTTTAATGTAAAAATGTGCCGTTTATCAATTTTAATGTGTCATGGTTGTGAAATTAATTATATTTCCTGTCGTATTTTATAAAATTGTTTAAAAATTGTTAAAAAGTAGATAATCCCACTAAAGTCACGGAATAAAGAGTACCTATATTATTAAAATCCACAGAGGCATAATCCGCGGCGATTCAATCTGGGACAAGCTCGTGTTCAGAAAAGTTCGCGAGGGCATGGGTGGGCGTCTGCGCATCATGGTCGTCGGATCCGCACCACTTGCTGGCAACGTGCTGACATTCGCGCGGTGCGCCCTTGGTTGTCTGGTAAGTGATGGATCGCTTTTCCCAAATACCTTTAGGATTTTTTAAATTTTAATGGAACAAACGAGCATGCAGCTCGGTAAGTGGTGGTAATAGGGGATCATCAATGCAGATGATAAGTGGCCACTGCCGCTCAGATAAGATCACAGTCCTGCCGAAGGTCGGCCACAGATGCGTTGCTACCCCAGAGGTCCAAGTTGGAACGCCTAGAATAAGTACCTCTCCCTTCCCACACCCTTCAGACCAGAACACAGCAGCGCTTAACGTAGCTGTTATAAGGTAGAAATAGGGTGGCACTGGTGGCGCCTGGTGGGTTTTACCACCTTTAAATTCAATCCAAGGATCCAGGGATCCTATGAAACAAGCCATGGAATAGATAGCAAAAAGTTGAGAGGTCATTTAATTGAATATAATGATGGAATTTAGAGATTATTTCATTATGATCACTAAGAACTGCGGTAAAACTTGCCCGTTTATAGCACACTATCCTAATTATATAATAACCGTTAGGACAAAATATTGTAGAACCGTACCGTAGCTTAACCATACCGAAGTCTGTGTTACTTTATTAATATCATCTTATATCTTATACTTAATTTCTAAACGTTCTGCTTAGAATATTCGTTCATTTTAAAAATAATCAAAAAATATTTAGTATTATTCAGAATCGCCTAAATAATATAAATATTCATTAGGAATAAAGAAAATTTTTATACGTTATTATCTTAGAAAGATCCATTAAAAGTATAAAATACGTCATCTACGACACATAAATCACACTAAAAAATGCTCATCCTCCTTTCCAGAAATGCGCAGTATAGTAGTTCCATTTTACCGTTAGAAAGACATGTGACCGTAATGCGACGTAAATATTTTTATATTTTTAGGCCAGGCCACAGAGCAAAGACTTTATTTACTATCAAAACATCCATAAGATAGTATGAAGGTCGGGACAGTAATTCTGGAAATATTTTCATGGTCTTTAACTGTTTGCTATTTCACGGTACTTAAATGAACGCAATGTTTTTATAGAGGGGTTAGTTTTCAGAAACAACACTTTGAAGTGATAAGTGTTTTCCTTTGATAATGGTCATTTCGAATCCCCCTGGAATTCACATCTAGAACAATACAAATATTTAGTATGGCAGTAAATAATAAACATCTAGACTTTGCTAAGGATAATTTAATATTAGCACTCACATCTATCGATGTGATCATCACTATAAAATTAGGTATTATTTTATGTCTGGAAGCTGTAATTTAGACTATTTCTCAACATATATATCAACCACAAGCTAATAAAATTGAAAATTTGCTATAACCAACACATCGTAGTGTAATAAAAATCGTTTCAAATACTCAAACGACTATTACTTATCTAGCTCGAGTTTCATTTTACTCATGACCTTTAAAAGCTACAGATATAATTTCATACGATCGAGAGTCAAAATATCCGTGACAATTTTTTGTCTTAATGTTTCTACGGCTAACACTAAACATCAGGAAAGAACTAATTTATTCAAATATATCTTTATTGCTTCTTAATTATACGTTGGCTAACCGACAAAATACATTATCTGTAGATATTAGAGAAATACCGGTAAATTTATTGAGGTCAGTACAGTTTAAAGTGGCATCAGTGGCGCGTTTAGATTTTGCTGCATTTATTATGTTTGTCTTCAGATCGTGGAGGGATATGGTCAGACGGAATGCACTGCGCCAGTGACTCTGACTGTTCAGGGCGACCACGTACCTGAACACGTCGGGCCTCCCGTCGCTTGTTGCAAAGTGAAGGTATACTGGGGATATTTTTTTTTGTAAGATTATCATTAACGCGAAAATTATTATTGAGTAGATGAAACAACGTAGACTGTAAGGATGCAAATGTTCATTCCATTATCTACGGCTGCTGCGTTCTTATTTCAAGTATATGTTAAGGTCTATTCATGCTTCGCTTTTCTCATGACGAGACACCTTAACTTAGTAATCTCTCAATGTCTAGTAGACTTTGATTCATCCGTTAGATAAACAAGAACAACACGAACGTTACAACAAGAACAACAAGACTTGTTACTGTCACCAATATTCTTATGCCAAAACAGTATTTATATATATATTTGTAGATATCTCTTTTTTCTTATTTGTTAATTCCGTTAAACAATTTTAAATTATTGACAGTAATAACTACTAAATTAAATCTTATAATAATTTGAGCGTACCAATGTTTATAAAAACCATGAAGTTTGTTTAGAATGTAAATACTAAAGCGATAATTAAAATTTTCCAAATTAATAAATGATTTAATTTATCAATGAAATCATGGACACTTGGCTTCTCAATTGCTCATCTAATTAAATTCTCTTCGTAATTACAGCTTGTGGATGTACCCGAAATGGAGTATTATGCGGCGCAGGGTCAAGGTGAAGTGTGCGTGCAAGGCGCCAATGTGTTCAAGGGCTATTTCAAAGAACCGGAGAAAACCAGGGAGGTCATCGACCAGGACGGCTGGCATCATACCGGAGATGTTGGGAAATGGCTGGGGGTAAATGTTCAGAAATAGTTTTATCTATAGAATATAATGTAGTGTTAGCTAAATTATCTAAGAAGTCTAAACTGTATCAGTTCTTTCAGTCAATAATTCGTGTCAGTTATTCTAAAGTGGGACTTTCATATGTTATAACATTGAAAAGTCATGGAAATTTATAAGTATATTTTATTTCCTCACGATATTTAAAGTTTTCAAAGGTTTGTGAAATCTACCAATTCGCACTTGGTCAGCGAGGTGGACTATGGCTTACACCCCTCTCACTCGAGAGGAGATCTATGCCCAGCTGTGGGAGAGTAATGGGTTGATGTCGATGACACGATATTTTATTACAAATAATACAGATATTTTATTACAGATAAACACCATAAATATTTGCAATGTTCCTCTTCATTTTCGATCGTTATACAACATTTATTACTGATATGTTTATTTATTATAAACTTCGACAAATTAATTCGAATAGACTTACTAGTTCGAAACTGATATCAATAAGTCCATACAATCTAAATATAGACATCCATGAAAATAAATTTATGCTATATTCTAAATGAAATTATCAAGAAGACTAACATTTATTATCTATTAAAATCAACGTACCATAAAAAGCAAGCCACAAAGTTCAACAAATTTATAGTTTCAATTTTTATGACGATATCTACGTTTTATTACGAATCTCCATCGGTCCATCGAAAATTTATGATTAAATTTAATATTACAGAACGGTACCTTGAAGATTATAGACAGAAGAAAACATATTTTCAAACTGTCACAAGGTGAATATATAGTTCCTGAAAAAATAGAAAACATTTACATAAGAAGTCAATACGTCGAACAAGTTTTCGTGCACGGCGAATCTTTGAAGGTAAATATTAATTTAAAACATATTAATTACTGAATGTAAGTAATAATAATGATATTATGGCAACCGTCATAATAATATTATGTATTACTATTATATTAAATAAATAAGTAAGAACAGATGTTTTCATATAACAGAATAATATCCATGTATCAATTATTCATTTAAATACCTATATTTGACAACATGGTGCATTGTATCAAAGATTAGGAACAAAAAGCGTCAATAGAGTATCTTCTAATGTAACTATGCTATTAGTATACGACTTTTTATATAACTTTTGATGACCCGTTTGGGTGAACGGTCCCCAGACCGGCCTGACGTAGTGGGCCCCGGGTTCGATACTCGACCAGTCAGATGTCTGAATGAAATTTAGATTTCTGTTCTGGGTCTGGGTGTTTGTGTACTTTGTGTGTTTCCGCGGCACCCACGACCAGGAGAAAATCTTACTACTTACTGTGGGGCTATGAGTGTATGAAGCGTTTATTAGTGTGTTTCTTATAAATATTTTCGTGAATGTTACAGTCGTGCGTGGTGGCAATAGTGGTGCCTGATGTCGACGTGGTGAAATGCTGGGCTCTGGAGAACGGTATCAAGGGAACGTTCTCAGCTCTCTGCGAGAACGAACACGTGAAGAAAGTGATCATGGACGATATGCTACAATGGGGCAAGACCGCTGGTTTGAAGACTTTTGAACAGGTTAGACATGATTTTTATAACATTGAAGTAACAATAACGAGTGCAATCCACAGCAACAGTATGTGATCACCGCCGCCCGTGTACATCTCTCACCAACTTCGTAAAGAACAGGTGCATTATCTGATGCCAATTACAGCGTTCATACGTTGCTACTTCGGAGATCTATGTTATCTCATTGTATGCAGAATATTTTTTATGAAGTGTAGATTTATTCTTATTATGTAGCGGTACGGTTCTTGTATTCCATTCTATAAATTGATTAATTTTATGCTTCTTTAGTGTAGTTATAAATGAGTTCAGCCGTAATGCCAAACATATGAGATGCCTGGAAATGGAATGTATTTAATTTTCTTAATCTTCATTGATAATCTCTTTTGATAATCTTATCTCCTTTGATTTTAATCTCATATTGATAAAAGTATATAATACATTCTTTTTTTATTTCACAGGTCAAGGACATATATTTACATCCTGATCCCTTCTCAGTACAAAATGGTCTACTGACACCGACGATGAAGGCGAAGCGGCCGGAGATCAAAAGTTACTTCAAACCCCAAATAGAGGACATGTACAAACAACTCGAATAACAGTAGCATTCACAATAAAATTTACACGTAGCTATTCCTCACTGAACACTTTTGTAAGCGACTGTTACTATTTGACGAAAACGTCGACAGCCCCCGAAGTCCACAGGGGCGTTACTTTATCATACGTTGTGTGTTTATGGTGTAAGATTCTACTATTTTCTCAAGAGAGTTTATTTTAAATTAGCATCTGGTAGGGTAATCGTTTTAGATACAAATTGTGAGTGAGCGGTAATGAAATTTTGACGATGATCAGGATACATCAATTAATGTTTATGCTGAAAGCGATAGAGGTTGAGTAACATAAAACTGATTCCTAAAGCTTATTTGAATAGATCTTAAGTTATCGTAATAAGAACTATGCTTTGTCTGATGTCCCCAACCTATTTCCCATGGCTATTACGTTGTGGCGTATGACGTCATTAATCTTTAGTGGTTCATTGCAATCTATAAAAGTTAGTTGGAATAAATCGTAATTGAAGTAAACACGATCGTTATTAATAATACTTAATACTCTATCATATTTTGTGTTATTTTATATCCTCAACTCTTCTTGTCATTTTACAATTTGCTGAAGCTTTGGAAATGTTTGCTATGAATAAGGATGCGTCAAAATGATAATCTTTTTTAAAAAAAGGGTTTTATGACTTTAAAGGAAATTTGATATATAAACAGGCTTGCACTCATAAGAGTCTGAAGTTTGTATATAACTAATGTTAAGTGCAACCAAACATGAAAAAACAAATAATTAGGAATAAATATACATATGTATAATTAAATCTTTTTACAATGGCAATAATTAAAGAAACGTTGTGGTTTCTTATACAGTCAATTATCCGGTTATTTCACACCTACAAATTTTCATTAGAACATAGTCTTATTTTTTTTAGAAGAATATTTTATGTTAATATGAAAAGTGGCGACCTTCTGAGAAATCTAGAATTAACAAGCTAAAGTAATATTTAAAGCTGCTTTTTATTCGTTAAAATAAATCAATTAAATAAGTAAAATCTGGTAAATACATAAAATGTAAAACAAATTTGCTTGCAACATATTTATTTCGAATGGCGATTTAAAGTGAAATAAATCGGTGCGATTAAAAAAAAAAAAACAAAACCTTTAGCGAAAATGACTTTTTAGGAATGTTCTTATAGGCTATTGCAAAGTAGTTCAATTATGGTAGAAAATATCACATATGCTAATAGACTTAGGTAAAATTATAAGCAATACATTATAATGTAATTAATAGTGATTAGTTTTACGGAGCAAGCTCCCCGCAAGAGTGATACTGTTTTATTACTGTGGTACTTATTTGCCGTCTCTATTTAATATAATGATAGAACCGATTATTAAATTGTCATGATTTTTTGTATCTCATAAATACATTATTCGATTACTCATGCGGTCGCCAATGTATTATCGATTTGTGTCCCTTAGAAGCAACTAAATAAAATTATCAAATAATCTTTGTAGATGTTTAAACACTTTTCTTGGCGTGTGTACAACATGCCGTGCCTTCTGTCAAAAAACCTTTGTACATTTATAACGTGTACGATAATATATTTAGCGACAAGATAGCGCTTTTTTTGTTATTTAAATAAGTTTAGTACAGTTTTTGGTATTTTTTTCTTTCTGTATGTGAAGCGTAGATTTGTGTTTGTGTGACTAGGGGATGAATCTCACTCGTTTTTGTGTGAATCACTGAGGTTTAAGGTAAGCGCATGTTACAGTTGTGACTATAAATCGTATCGTAGAAAACTCAAATCAGAAAGGAAATGATTAACGAGTCTTACAATTGGTGCAAAAGTTTTCAGCAACTTAATCATAGATGGCGCTACGTGTAACCAGAATCACGCTATCAGAGTTCTTCAATCGCCCTACACATGACGATATGTGAAGGGCAATTATATACTAAGCGTGTAACCCCCAATTCTAGCCATAGGTCCCACATGTTCAAATATTTGACCTAATTGACCCGCACGAATATGCGCTTACGCTTACCTTTCTCACAACAAATTAATATGGGGTATGACTTAAATCGACATTCTGTCGTGCCGAGTAGGTAATTTTGTATTCTCTTTAAATTAAGATGATTCATGCTTTGAGCGAACGTTGCGGTTTCATGTTGTTTAAACCAAAATTTTGTTGTTATTGGTGCAAGTTGTACTACGATAATTTATTTTTAAATAAAAAAAATGAAAATTTTCTCTGGTGTATTATTTTATTTCTAAGTGTTAAATCTGTGGAGAGATTATATTTTTAGTGTAAAAAAAGGTAAACCGATGATGTAGAGAAGATATTTAAATATCTAGATATCATTAGGTATATTTGTGGATCTAAACCAATTATTGTGGTGATTAACATAAAATAATGATGCCAGATGTTATAACATAGGTAACGTTTAAACATAGACAAAGATCTTCAGTACATTTATTTTACAGTATAGATGTAGTATTTAGTCCATCTGACGGTAACTAGCCACTGCCGCCCATGGACATCTGTAATTTACTCCGTGTCTTCCTTACTGTTTAAATCGGATTAAACCAGTACCATTGCTGGCTGACAGGGATCTGTCGGTGAAGCATGTTGAGTGGAACCACAAAGTGTACCTAATGAACACAAGTATGAACTACCGCCTATCAATACTAAAATCTACCATTTTCCTAATGTTATACATGGATCTGCTAAAGAAAATAGTTGAGGTCATTTTACAATGATATTACTACATTTTATTATTATAAAGGATACTCACGATATTTTTTTAGTATTTATCTTTTTTTTGCCAGTATTTAGACCCAGCTACATGTATCGTGGTTAGGAAAAAGGTAAGTAGGTAATAGTAAATAAATCTAGAAGTAGGGTAGATAGATTTATCTACCACTAAGGCTTGTCTACGGTCTCTCTCTCTACCGCAGTACCTTCCAGTTTATAAGTGTATCATCTATGGCAGTGCCGACAAGACCATGATCCATGTTACTGGGTCGAAATATCGGCAAAAAGAAATTAAAATATGCCGTAAGTACCCTTTATATAATATATTACGAAAATAGTTAGATCAAAATATGCTCTTAGTAGTTTTCTTTATGTTTCGGAAGTAGAAAACGAGCATGCAATTCCCCTTGTAAGTGGCCACTGACGCCCATGGACATCTGTTATCTACCCCAGATAAGATCACAGTACTACCGATGTCGGCCACAAATACATTGCTACCCCTGAGGACTAAGTTGGAACGCCTCGGATAAGTATTACTCCCTTACCGCACCTTTGACACCAGAACACAAAGCACTTAACACTGTTGTTATAAAACAGAAATTGGTGTGACGGTGGTGCCGCCGGAATCAAATCACTAAGGTTTCTACCATCTATAAAACTATATACTTTACCCATTGATATATTTTATTGAAAAATCTTTAGAGGTTTCCTTAAGAAGGTTTTCTTTTAACCTTAAGCTTAAGATCACTTATCTTTCTAATTCTTCATATAACTCCGTAATTAGAAAGCAAACTATGATAAGGTAGAAAAATCGGAATGTGCTCAATGAGAGTCAAATTTTACACAACTAAGGTATTATATAAATATGAATTTAATGATACTTACCATAAACAAATAAGAAAGAAATTCTAGAAATGATAGGTAGGCTAAAGATTCCAATGAAAATGTATTTAAAGAAAAACTTGAAACCAATTCTTATGGAATTTAACCTTATCAGAAACGTCGTCTTAGCTTACAATCAGATAACTGCAATTCGATACCGAAGGCCTTTGCGGTCTTGGTTAACCGCGAAACTTGTACTAATTTTAACTGAGTTTATATACAGAATTTACATATTTATAGAGATTATTGTCTATCAATGTCTTCTTATCAGAACACAGCAGCGCTTAACATTGCTGTTATTAGGCAGAAATAGGAGCGGCGGTGGTGCCGCCGGAGTCGAACCTCGAAATGTTTTATAACCTTTCATACCACCATAGGTTTCTAATAACTTTAAAAGGTGTTCGTTCATTTATTCATTCTAATAAATAAAAAGCGAAATAAAGAGCTCATAAAATTTATTACATTATTAAATTTATTACGTTAGTAACAAAAACATGTACGGTCTTATTAGAAAAACTTATAAAGCCCAGTTTTAAACCTAGACTTCATAGTCTGGGGCTAACATAAGTACCATGGTTTAAACTTGACCTTATTACAAAAGACGAGTCTTACGTTCCATTTCGTAAATATGTCATAAAATACACGATTTTCGTGAAAATTGAGACATATTTTAAAATGAAATGTGTGAAAATTTATCATTTACAATACTTGCAAATAGTTATTAGTACTTTTGTCATTAATAAAAATATGATAATTTATATTTTTTAATTTCGAATTCTTCTACCAACCTTTAGCTTGTAAAGAAACATTTTTTTACGATAATCTTGAAATTGACATTTGTCATA
>DWPW01000890.1:0-10237 GCA_018252015.1 Astraptes brevicauda | reverse complement strand
TGGAACGCCTCGAATAAGTGTGTCTACCTACCACACCCTTCAGACCAGAACACAACAGCGCTCAACACTGCTGTTATTAGGCAGAAATATGTGTGGCGCCGGCGCCGCAAGAGCCAAGCCGCAATAGGGTTCTACCACCTTTTAATTGACTTAATTTTACCGAACAATAAAAAAACCAACAAAACATACCTGCAGGTGGTGTAGCAAGCAGCAGAACAGCACGACGTGAAGTCTGCCCACGTAGACGCGCAACTCGGCGTGCGCACGCGCACGCATCCCGACTGCCGCGCGGACGTACTTGATTTCTATCACTTTGTCTTCATCCGGCCAGATGAGCTAGTGGAAACAATAATAGACGTTAAAATATCACACACACTGGAACAGTAAGTGTCTGTTCATTTTAATGAATGGATAGACTTTGAACGAAAACACAAACCTCCGTCACGAATTCATGTGATCCCATAACACTATTCATGAAAGGTCACAACATGACGCCTT
This sequence comes from Astraptes brevicauda, assembly GCA_018252015.1. Lineage (NCBI taxonomy): Eukaryota > Metazoa > Arthropoda > Insecta > Lepidoptera > Hesperiidae > Astraptes > Astraptes brevicauda. The sequence continues at coordinate 9,739 of DWPW01000890.1, read as the reverse complement.
GTGGTTGAAATAGATCCGTGTTCAATATTTGTTTTTGAGGAAATAATAGAACCTAGCCAAATGATGCCTGTACAAACAGTTGATGCAAGTTCAACGCTAATGGTATTTGCACAACATTTTTTTAGATATCAGAAAAGTGCTCTTAATGTTACAAAATAAGAATTATGACTTTTATAATTTTCTCTACCTGTATTTTATTTAAAAAATATGTATGGGTTACGTTAATTCTTCATACAAAGCACAGATTATAAAATTAAACAATGAACATACAATACATAAAATAAGAACTTAAACACTATACGTAGGGAGACATATTCACAACTAAATATAAAAATATACTTAATATTTATTTACAAAATATACCAATATACAAAAATATTAAAACAAAAACACTACCATAAAAAATTATCACCATCGCTGTGTTTAGGCAAGGTTCCCAAGATGCTGGCAGCATTTCCTCTTTAAAAAACTATACTAATTAGTTGAGAGAAATGCGAGCCAGAAATAAAATAGTAAAATTTCGTATTGAATTATTTTAGATTTATCTCTACCTTAGGATACAACGTGGATTCCGACAGATCGTCCAGTTGCAAGGAGCCAAGGTACAGCTTGAAGATCATACGATCGTTGGCGCGGAACACGCAGTCGCTTTCCAGTTCTGCCAGCCTCACTTCCACAAGCGCGCAGTCGAGGTGGCACAGCCGCAGAGATATAGAGGACGCCCTACAATTGTTTTAATTAATAACAAATTATTATTATTAATGGGTCCCCCCAATTGACGCTACGATTTAAGTACACAATTATTTAAGTTCTTAATAATGAAATTATCATATGAATATTGGTAAATTTAAAGTAAAACAGGAAAGATTAGCTCTTAAAATACTAAAACGAATAAAAAATTTCAACAGGTTTTGCTATTTATTACGTTGGCCAGGGCTTTTCACAGACATACATATATTTTTTTAATTTGACAGTTTTAAGTTCAGCCCCGTAGAAATGATGCCTACCTCATTGAATAACTGAACTTAGTTGCTCCAGGGGGCACGGGAGGATCTGCCTCCGGTTTCATTAGATAGTCCCAGAGAGACTTAGTCTTCGGCAGCACCAAGTTCTTCAAGTTTATTGCGTGTCTCTTTTGAATCCTATGTAAGTGGAAAAAACACATATAGAATGCGATTATTTTTTCTATAAGCGACATAATATATTGATCCCGGTCAAATACTTTGCCATCAAATTCACTTCCTGTTTTCTGAAAGATTCTGGGTGAATTGTGTGAATTCATAGAAAGTCTTCAGGCCATTACTACAATTCGACAATTTTACGAGACAATTTATATTTTCAAGATGTGATTCAACAACTTACTTATCCCGGATATACTGAAGATATTTGATGAGGGTTCTTAGAGCGTCCGCGTGAAGAAGCAGGCTGACTGGCCCAGTGTCTGCCACTAGCGCGTGTTCTACACTGTGGAAATGAGATTTGAACTCGGGACAATCCGCGCGTACCTGGAATAAATGTTGTTTTTTCATTCCCCAAAATAAATTAAGTATACATACAAATATAATGATGGTGCAGGAAATATATACAATATATACAAAGTAAATAAAGTATATTGGAGGATAAGTTTTGATCATAGAAATATAGATATTTAATTCTTTGATCCCGTATACTAATTGTGGGTGTACCAATAATTTTGTAAAATGTTCACTTTATTTCCGTAAATCAATTTTACATTAAACATTACCTTTCTGTAAAGCAAATTGAAGAGTTCTCCAGTGCTAGTCAGGAGCTCCAGATATTGCCCAGTGCTGCTGTGGTGTTGCTTGTCAGTCAATAGCGCTTGGGCTACAGACAGCTGGACTGCCGGCCCATACTCCATCAGCGCAACGTCCAGGCATACTTTAGTGACACTCAGCATGATGTATGGCCGATCGACCTGATCGCTCGACCGGCTCAAGTTGATTACTATCTCACCTGCCGAAAATATTCAAGAGTAAGATTCTGGCTAAGCTATAAATCTATCGCTACAAATAATCCAAACAAGCCAGCGTATCAAACAATTGCGTGGAAGCAGTCCTGCAAAAATTATCTTCGTCCTTATTTCTTCTGTCTTCTCACCATGATGGTGATGTGCTTCCATCAAACCAGAGCAAGGGAAAGAGGGGTTTCCTAGGACCCACACACTTGCTATGATCTGACGCAAGCGCTGTAACTGCTATGTCTTGATCGTTAGGACACCTGCCTAACTTTCAATTATCCTCTGCAGCTTTCTGTTATTGTAGGTAAAGTATAAAAAAATCCGTTAAAAAAGTCCGTTATCAAATACGAAATTAGAAATATATAATGATGTCTACTTTTGGGAACTAAAACAAGAATTTAGAGATTCTAAAAACACATTTCTATTAGGTAACTGCGTGGTTTTGCGAAATTTCATGAATACACACTGATAGTGAACAGCTTATTTCACTAAAGAAAATAAAACACCAGACAATACAAAAGCAGCATGTTAACAGAAAATTTGCAACATATAAAAATCACGACACAAGACATGTACTGGGTATTATTAAACATTTATATGTAGATACATACTAATATATTAATATTATTAAATTCGCAACGTTTGTTGTTCTTCGTAGATCATATGATCTTGATGATGAGCAAAAGTGAGCGATTTTCATCAAAACGTCGACAAATTGATAAAAAAAATAATCAAGTTGGCGCGTTCTGAAAAAAATCTCTCGCAAAGTGATGATGCGTGGCCATTGGAATTGGAATAGCAAAAATGACAACACAAATACTACTTACAACACGTAAGAAACAAGAAAAAACATAAATAAGCACGTGACAAATTATACAACCAAATGTAAGAAAAACAAATTGATAAATGAAATTTGCGGTAATGATCTAATTAAGCCAATTGATTTGTGAAACACATAGACAAATTTCAGTATTGGGTATTTTTTGGATCAAAGCTTTGTCTTTAAAAGCCATCAAGCACATAAATTGCTGATTTTAAAAAAAAGCGTTCTTTAGACGGTTTTTTGGTATTCATTACATAGCGTTCCATGTATGCCAATCCAATGAATCAATTATAATTCAACTAGTACCGATTTACTGATTTTTATCACGTACTTAGTACTTAAAAATTAAACAGTAAAAGTAAACTAACGGAAATAAACATCAACGTAGTAAAAATAACATATTTTTTATAAGCCGCATTGAATAGAATAAATTAAATTCATATAACGATGAAGTGGAACGTATTTCCATCAAACTGGGCTAGAGGGGGGTAGTATCGCTACCGCTGCTACCCGCCGCTGTCCCTGTTCGACAAAAACCGTAAAATCTCTTCATTCTTCATCATCCCATATCCATTTCTTGTAATCTTTCACTGTTTACATCGATAATACAATGAAAGTAAAAATACAAGCAGATCCTGAAAACACCAAGTCAAATAACACTATAATCATGAAAATGTTCTGACACTAAAATAAAGTAAAAGGCCAAGTACGCAATAAAAGCTTAAAAATATCGCTTAGCTACTTATTGCAGTTGCATTTTATTTGCTTTATAAAACAAAAGTACCCACCGACGATGAACCGTAGCAAGGTACCGATCGTGTTGCTTGGTGACACGTTATCGTCAAAGCCAGGGAGGTCCACGGAACGCGCATATTCCTCCACTTCTTCGTCACTCAAATCAGCCGGTGGTAGTACTTCAACCGCCGGGGAATGCGCCCCGGGACCATCCAATTCGGTTTCAGCTGACCTGTGGATTTGTATTATGACCTACAGTTTATAGGAGAGATCTTCCAAGCCTTACTTACATAACTATGTATATATATCGTATAAAATGTTAAAAACCTATGCAGCTACCATAATAATTATAAATCGACATCAAAATATCTTAGAATTAATATTGACAATTTAAAATAAGGGTCGAAATTTCGTGTACAGTTAAAAAAAGTTTCAAATTTGTCTTACGTCTTCCTGTACCCCTAATTACGGGTTACGGAAATAATAGGTCTTATATGTATTCAACAAACCTGTTTCTTCTCAAATACGCTGCGACAATCTTCTGCCTCAATTTCACCAGATCTTTATAACCTGGATCTGCTGTCACTCTGTCAAGCTGCAGTGCTTCAGCCAATATAGGGTCTTCAAGTTCTTCTGCAAAGTCTCCTGAATCCATGAACGATACAGGTACTGTATTAGGTACCGGTATCGGTAAATTGTCACAGAAGTCCAGTAGGTATCCGATTATTCGATCCGATAAATTTAGTTTCAAACTTGAGAGTGATATGTTGAGTTTGTATCTGCAAAAGAAAGAAATTATTATATTTTATATTTAACTTAGCTTTTTTATAACTCGCAGAGGGACATGTACGTACCGTGGCAGCAGTTTGTATTCCTTCTTGATGCTGCTAGAGAACACCAACTGCGATTTGATCTTTGGTATGAGATGTAATTCGGAGTCAGCATGCTTGCGACACTCTCGCCAGGGTTCTGTCCAGTCGCAGAATAATACCTGACAATCAATTTTTATATAATTTAAGAAAAAGTAAGACGAACCAAATACAGGTATTTTTTTATAGTTTGGAAGTAGCAAACGAGCATGCAGTCCACCTGATGGTAAGTAGTCACTGCCGTCCACGGACCTATGTAATCAACCCCCAGATAAGACCAAACCTCCCCTTTTGTGCTTCTACCCCTAAGACCTAAGTTGAAACGCCTTGGATAAGTACGATTCCCTTACTACATCCTTCAGACCAGAACACGGCAGCGCTTGACACTGCCGTAATTAGGCAGAAATAGATGTGGCTGTGGTGCAGCCGGACTCGAACCACAAAGAGTTCCACCAACTTTACAAGAAATACAATTAAAAACCAAATTGTGAAGAGCAAGTATCGGAAACAACACGTACCTGGCAAGAACATTCGGCGTGCAATCGATCGTATAGTTTCTCTTCTAACTCCATGCAAGTTGCATCTTCTAACACTAAATTCGATGGCTGTAAATCTGATTTTACTACTATCCTGCTTATATCCAAAATCATCACACGTCCAGACCTAGAACAAGTCAAATAAAATAAATATTTTTAAAAGAAGCTTTTAAACCCTATTGGAGGGTTGTCTTGAAATATGTACGCCGAAATTTTGTTATGGCGGCCATATTGGATTGGATTGCATAATAGATTGACAACAAAACTAAATTTTTATGATTGCATTGTCACGCGCGATTGAGATATATGCCAAATTTCTGTGAAAAGTGGGTGAAATTTAGTTTGCAAGATTTGATTACAATCAAACATCGGGACAGGTGTAACTAAACAGAAGCTTGTAAAAGTGAAGAATATTATTATTACATATCTTGACAAACAAGAACGAAAGAATCAGGAACTTACGATAGTTTACTTAAGAACTCACTTATTAAAATTAAAAATTAAAAATAGTTTATTTCATTTCAAATGGTAATACAAACAAGTGGCAAGGGCCCCTGTACTAGGTTAGTAAACCTGTATTACTGGGTACCCCGCTCTTTCAACGTGGACAATATTAACTATTTGAATATTATAAGCTATTACAGTCTAAGAAACTGAGGTCTGAGTCTGACTGAGTCTGAGTGAGTCTAAGAAAGAATATTCCATTTTGGGTTACAGACTAGGACACTATTTTTATTGGGGATTTTTAACACGATTCGGTTAGTTCGGTTATTAGTTCTTAGTTTCGGTTGTATGTTTGTATGTAAGGGAAACTTTGAACGTGATTTTGACCGACTTAGACACGTCGGATTAATTTGAAACTTTGTATACCTACTTATCAAAGACTGATGACAATGTAATAATATGAAAAATGAAAAAAAAAACTTAAATTAAAAATAAATAATAGTTAAAAACTAAAAAAGACGGTTTCGTAAAATGAACTAAAAAGTGAAAAATAACTATTGTGAAAAAGGCGTGGGGCGCATGACGTCAAATTTATCAAAAAGCACCCCATGCCTTTTTTAAAACAGTTATTTTTCATTTTTTATTTCGCGTTTCACAAAAGCGTGTTTTTTTAGTTTTTTAACTATTATTTATTTTTATTTTTTTAGTTTTCTTTTACTATTATTTTTTCATATTGCATTGTCATCGGTAATTGATAAGTAAGCAACGGTTCAAATAATTCCGACGTTTCTAAGTCGGTCAAATTTACGTTCAGAGTTTCCATTACATACAAACATACAACCGAAACTAATAAAAGCGTGTTAAAAATAGGTCAAGGAAGTCATGTCGATTCCCTTCTGTGTACATACATACTTCAATAGATTTAATTTAAGCGATTCAGGATAAGTTGCTTTTATCTAATGGGTGAAGAGAGGATAATCCATTTTGGGTTGTTACACAAAATGGATCGCAGTATCGTGCTTCCCACGATACCCAGTATCGTGCTTCGTAGCCTGTTGGCTACGAAGCTATTTTTATTGTTTTTTTTTTGTAATAAATACAAATAATATCTCCATAAAACCTACTCACTTTCCAAGGTTTTCATCCAGTGAAAAGGTCCATCCCAGATAAGAATAGAGTTCTATCTAAGGTCGGTTACAGATGCGTTACTACTTGCTACCCCTGAGCACTAAGTTGAAACGTCTCGGCTGAGTAACTTTCCTTTACCACACCGTTCAAACCAGAATACAGCAGTACTAACAGAGTTGTTATTAGACAGAAACGACGAACCGCTTGCTGAAGTGGTTACCATACCGGCCCAACTCGCAGTGGTTCCCGGGTTCGCAGCCAGACAGACATCTGAATAATGAATTTAGATTCCTGTTCTGGGTTTAGATGTTAGTGCATTTGTCTATGTGTCACTCACGACACAGGAGAAAATCCTACTGTGTGACTATGAGTATAGAAAGTCTTTAATTTTAAAAAAGGTGCAGCGATAGTGTCGCAGAAGTCGATTCACAGAGATCTACCACCTTTACCTGTCAGGCAATCTACCTTGTTTTATAGTACACTATTTTACATACCGTTCAATGACCTATTTTAACTTACTTACCAGATTCGTGATGTATTATGAACTGCTGTAGATACCTACAGTATTGTCTTAACTTACGTAAGTACATTTCTAATCCACATCGCGATAGAACAACATCGGTAGATAAATACCTACTTCATACTTACTGACAGTTAAATTTAATGTGTTTACTTTTACCAGAAGTAATTTACCTTTTCTTTGTGCTCCGCTTCCATTTCTTTTAAATTGTTACGTAACTCTTCTATGACATAAGTGAACTGTGCTATTTGAGTGTCCGTGTCGTATTTGATCTGTTGGACTAAACTTAAGTATTAAAAATGAAAAATAACTGCGAAATCTGAAATCTTTATTACAAACTAGACGTGCCAGCGGTTTCCCTCGCAATTATAAAAAGAAACGTGATATACGTACATATATTCGAAACATTCAACTATTTCAAAGACGATATTTTTTCAAATTGGACTGAAATCGATCCCACGGGAACCGTAACTACATATTTGCGGAATAAAAAGTAGACTATGACGTTATCTGACCATTCAATTGTCCCTATGCAAAAAATCATGTCAAGGAATCGACACGATAAGAAGTCGGTTAAAAAACAAAAATCTTTCTCACAGGAATCGTGCATCGTCGTCAACCCATTATTGTCCCACTGCTGGGCACGGGTCTCCTCTCGGGTGAGAGGGGTGTAGGCCATAGTTCACCGTTTGACTTGACACACCTTTGATAACTTTTTTGTACAGAAATCTCAGGCGTGCAGATTTTCGCACATAATGCAGAGGTGCGTGTTTTGGAATTGAACCCCGGACCTGCCGATTCAGAGGCCGAGTGTCAACCATTAGGCTATCACTGTTCATCCATCCATCATCCATATCATATCTCCATCCACCCTTAAAAACTGTCAGCTTTATAATATTAGTAACATGTGTCCATCTATCAGCCCTTTGAGGTGCACTACTGGACATAGGCCTCCACTAATGCGTTTTATTGCCACTCGAATAAAAAACTTTTTGTGGCAAAACTCTCACTAACTCTGATATCAATATTATCATTAAAGACCGTAATGGAACTTATTAAACATGCAATTGGATCCCTATGGATATCATCAAATACCTGTAAAGATTCACGCGTGTTATCTTACAAGTGTTATATTCTTAACTTTTTCGTTCACTATTAATTACTGCGCCGTTATTTACCAACTTTACCTTTTTTCTCGCACTCCGCTGTTAATTCCTCGATGTCTTGTTTGTGGGCGTTACGCAATTGAACGACGGTTTCATTATGTTTTTGCAGCAGGCCGTCTTTCTCCTATCATAGACAATAAGTAATTACAAGGCCAAGAAAAAATAATCTGATGATTTGAAGTTAATTAGGTGCCTACTTTTAGGTAATTAACAAAACGAAAGTGTTTCTCGTGCAAGTATGAGTTTGATATTGCTTTTTTACGAAAACACGATTCTGAATAATACTTTCACCCTGAAAATATGCGAGTGAAAAATAATCCGGGTAAGATTTTCCTTTGAAAGTTGGTGGTGTGGGTGCATCGTGACTGTTGCTTGCGTTGTTGATTTTGTGAGTACATTCTCGTCGTCTCTTTACCGACTTACTACTGGGAACGGCTATTCTCTCAGAGTAAGATGCAGTTAGTGGCGTTGTTGCTCATACACGGTACACGTACTTCTAGGTATCGTTGTTATTTACAGGTAACTTCCTTTTAAATAATAACGGTAACAATTTAAATGACACTGATTTGATTAAGGTACTAGGTACCTAATTAGTTCAATATTTATTTTAATTGTGTATTTACTTATTACGTGTAGGTACACCTACCAATCTAAATCATATTTACGCGTTCATAAGTAAATACACAATAAAATTATGAAGTAATTAGGTAGTACCTAATCAAATATATACATATAGGGAACCTACAAGGGGAGTGCAAACCAGCCCAATAAAATGAATGTTCATACTGACTAATAATACATATCTACTATACTACATAACTAATATACCTGCTGTAAAGTTGTTATTGTTCCCATGGACGTAAGGAACTTCGCATAGAACTGGTGTTCTATCTGAAGTTAAAGAAATGCACGGGTATTCCCGAGGACTAACATGTTCACCTTATATAAAAGTATCTAAGTAAAATAGGTGTGTACAGATAAATAAGGAGTTCACTTAAAATTAGCGAGCTAAGTTGCGGGTTCCTGACATTTTACCATTCTAGCCGACCTATTGTTAAACCACTCCTTAGTTCATTGAGTTCAGTCTACGAGACTACGTTGTTTATTGTTCCTAAGTGTAAACACACTTAGGTTCAATAAACATAACGTACCTACAATAGGTATTATCCAGTGTTCTTTTAGTTAATATTTAAAATAAATAATTAAGAGGTCCTTCGAAAGATAACGCTCTCTATTATACTATCATAGCCCAATGGATATCCCAGTGTCGCCGTTTCCGTGGACACACAAAGAGAAGGGACCCACAACACAACACCCCAAACGTAATCAAGAATCGTCTATATCTATAATAATTAATCAATAATTTTATAACAAAAGAAAAGAAATAAGTAGGTACATAAGTTAAATCAATTTTAGTTTCAAATAAATTATATAATGCAAATGGCATGGTAAAAGCTATTTATCTACGTTGTCGGGCCGCGAATGTAATGCTAACGCTTCTCGTAAACCGGCAAGGATAGTCCAGAGGAACGCCGCGGAG
>DWPW01000889.1:0-10238 GCA_018252015.1 Astraptes brevicauda | reverse complement strand
TACAAAGTTTCAAATGAATCAGACTTTTGGAAATTGGAGAAATTAGAGCTCAAAGATTTCGTTACATACATACAACCGAAGCTAATAAAAGCATGTTAAAAATTAAACTTCTATACGTATTTTTCTTATGTGTATTAGGAAAATATTGATTATAGGGAAAGTGAGTTTAAACTGCATTTAAAAGAAATAGCGCACTTTTTGACTAACCATTTTATTTGACATAGTTGACCATACACGTTATACATTGACAGTATTTTTGTAAGTAATCAAAGGAATAATTATTTAGTTTAATTGAATATATCATTTATTAGACATATATATTATAATTCTGCGCCACTTCTGTACACGAACTTTATGTCTTTTTACTTTTTGCCTCATCCCACACTACTCCATGCCCGCTGTATATGAAAAAAACAGGAATCGGAAGTTTTCGCTTCACCTTATTCGAATTATAAAAACATCTTTGTTTCGCAGTTGGGTTATTTGATTCGACGTATTGTACTCGAGTATGAAATAGACGGGTATGTAAAGGTCCTTAAACCCGAGGTCATTGGGACGGAAACATGCCGGGGCCGGCCACTTGTGGAGCTTTTGTTTGAAGATCGTCTTTGTCTTGAATGTAGAATTTCTGAGCGTTTAAGATAATAAAATTCTTGTTCTATTACTGTGCGAATAGTCGAGTACTACTTACATTCAGACCAGAGATTCATAACCTTTTCACAATGAAATCTTTTATTTTGCGAGATTGAAGAAGCGTACGAGCATGTAGTCCACCTGTTTGGGTGTGGTCACTGCTGACCATGGGACATATGCATGGTGCAATCAATAACAAATAAGATTAGTCTTACCTGTCTTGTTTGGGAATCACATCGTTCTATAATTTAACCGTGAACAACTACATCTTGGATGTTTTTTGCATATAATTTTCGTAGTTTCATTTTTGAGCCAAACAAACGATTCAAAAACGCTGTGTTTCGAAAAAAAACAGTGATTAAATCCTACTTTAGCTTCCCTATTCAATATAAATAACTCACGTAAATATAAATAGAACACTTATGAATATATTTGTCCATTTCGAAACAAAAGCGCGTAATGAGGTTCAAAAAACGTGAACATTATTTCACTTCCCTCATTGTTATTAAGCTCTTTGTAGGATTACTGTGTTACCCGCATGATTTACATTGTGATTATTAATTTTATTGAAATTATGTTAAATGATTTTCTTGAAGCTAAAACAGAAGAACTTAATTATAATAATTATTTTTTACAGTATTTAAATTTTTATTTTTTTCTTTAATTATTAAACTTTGAATTATTAGACTTCGGAATTTACTTTATAACTATACATACATGAACGAGCAATTTACAACAAAAGACGTATATATATATATATATATATATATACACATATGTATATATACTATGGCAGTAGTCTAATTATATGAACGTGAAAGACGGGCAAAAGCAATGATACCCTAATAGTTTAAACTCGGCCTCTCAATAAGGGGGTCTGAGGTTCAAATTTCAGAGACACAAATCTCATTTACCAAGTTATGTTAGATTATTAAGTACATTACTTTAACGGCAAAAGAAAACATGAGGAAACCTGCACACCTATACATAAATAAAGGACGCAAAGGCACGTGAAGTAACTACAAGACTTCACGCTTGGCCAGTGCGGTAGACTATGGCCTAATTCCCTCTCTGAGAAGAGACCAGTGCCCTGCAGTGGGACAATAATGGGGAAAGGTGAAGGTGAGGACATTAAGGTGAAAAAGCTGTCAAGTAGCTGACAGTAAGCGGCTATGGTCGCACATGGACATCTAAAATCAACCGCCAAATAGGTTTGGACCTACATGAGGTCACATAGACGGGCTGCTTCCCCTTTGAAATAAGTTAAAATAGCGTGTATAAGCTTTTAAATTCAGTTTTAACCAACTATAGTACCCTTTAATACTGTTATATTTAGTTAACAGAAAATATGGCGATGGTCCTTTCGGAATCAAACAGCGAAAGTATATGTTACCTTGAAAATATTTTTATATACCTGTATCATAAAACTCAAACAATCCAAAAAGAATTTTAATATAGAATTTCCCCCTTTCCTCCATAAGAAATTATAATACACTACTAAACTATATATAGGTACCTAATAATGTTGCCTGTAGTAAAATTAATTACGTTCACATTCTGCCATCATTATGCTACGTAAGAACCACTAAACTACGTTATGGTTTGTTATTTAGCGCTGTCACTCCATAATACTAATAAAAGTTGGTATTTAACTTGGTAGTGAAATTAATAATAATATTTTCTTTCACAACAAATATTAGTACGAATATTACTTTGTTCGAATATCAAGCGAAACATTTGGACGGAATACGAAGGTAATTACATTTTAAATTATTTAACAATTCAGTATTATAGTTTTTTTTTAATAAATATATTATTAAAATTCTGCATTGACATTCATGACCACAGACATCTACATATTTCATGTCTGTGTGCATGACATTGTAAACTAAGTTTCGTAGCGTATGTAGACTTTGCTACGAAAACCATCTACGCCGTAGCATGATATCCGATGCGGTAGTATTAGGGCGTGTTCATAAACCGGATTTTCGTAGTACAAGCGCCGCGCACGCATCGCTTCTCACTGACAGTAATGATTGCCGTGGCTATGAAAATTTAAACCAAATTTCTTTATAATATATAAGCTGTGCCCCGCAGTTTTACCCGCGTTTACAAAACTGTAATATGACATACATACATATAATAAGTGAGAGTTGGCTCTAATATACTTAATAGCAACGGATTTAACACCTGTGTCGGCACCCGAGAGTGCGTAGAGCACGCGCGGGTTTGTATGTAAAAATTAAAGTTGGCAAGTTAGGTCTTGTACCATCAGCTATCTGCCTCTGAAAGTCCCGTTAAAATCGGTTCAGGCAGACAGACAAAGATGTTAATAAATGTGGTTTTATTGTGAGTATCGCGTATATTTTCATTTACATTACGTAAAGAAATTATACATTAACATAAGAAGCAGACACTTCAATTTAATTTACTTGTATAGGACTATATTTTTCGTAGTTATAATCTTCCAGAGTGAGTTATTGAGGCAATTGTGCTTTCGTATTAGGGAGTTAACGCCCATGTTAATATAGATGGTATACGTACGAACTGTCTCTGACGTAGACCAAATATCAAATAAACAATCAAATGCACTAGGTGACCTATTTGTTGCCCCTGCATGTGACTGGCGTATCCTCATTCTCCAAATACTGGGATAGTGTGTTCTAAATTGCTAGGACTATATATTCAACTCCCAGGAGTAACACGTTATAACGGCTATGACCTGCTTTCAACACAAGCTCACAGACTCACAGTTTCATAAAGATTATTTGTAATAACTAGTGAACCCGCCACAATAATCGAAATTCGACCATAATCATAAATATTACAAATGCCAATGTGAGTTTGTTTGTTTGTAACGCCTTCGCGCCTTAGCTACTCAAGCGATCATTATAAAATTTGAATACATATCGCTAAGGACCCTGAAAAGATACCTTTTATCCTGAAAAAGTAGACTACTCCCGTGGGATAGAAAAATAACTTTTATATCAACTACCTATCTACTTTTATACCTACGTCCTACATATTGACGGAAGCGAAGCCGCGGGGTAAAACTAGTTAAGACTAAATGATAAAAACGATAAAAAATGATAAAAAAGTTTTATTTGTATTTTTTTTTCTGTGTATTAAGAAAACATTTATTATAAGGAAAAGAGGTGTGATCTGCTAAACATCATTTAGAAAACTAATGTATTTATTGACAGAGATATCTGACATAGTTGATCATATGAATTCTACCTTGACAATATTTATGTCAGTGATGTAAATAATGTTATTTTTGTTTAATTAAATGTATTCGTAACAGTAGTATACATAAATTTTATCTCTCCTCTCTTATTCTGTTCATAAACTTTAAGGTACGCCTAATCTCAGACTCCTCCGTGCGCACAGTATTCGAAAAAACGTTCGTGTAATTTCGCTTCTCTAATAATAAGGTAGTTATATACTCCAATATAACATACAAATTTTATATAGGATAGAAGTAGTAAACGAGCATAATCAATCCCAGATAAGAATCATACTTGAGGTCGGCCACATACCTATGCGTTGATGGGTATCAAGAATGAGGAGTAAGTTTGAGGAGTAACAGAATATCTTCTCAGAGTCTTAAAACCTTTCGCAACTAAAGTAGTTTTGAAAAGATTTTTGCTATGACTTTTGTACGAACATATTTATGCGATATATTTACTTTCAACTCTCGATTACTTTTCTTAAAGCGGAACATAAATATATTTTTATCACAAAATGGAATATTGAGTTATTTGTACAGCGTCTTGACTTCGTTTACGAAAATTGATGTTGACCTGTTTTATATTTTGAGCGTAATGGTTCCTTTCCACGAGATATAGCTATTGATATGTGCATTGACACATACCCATCCCTCAGCTATATCGTCTAGTAATTATACATAACAATAACGCTTTCTACGCTCATAGCTGCACATTTTCTCGTGTGTCTTGAGTCATTTGAAACACACAAAGACAAATACACAAACAACAGATCTCTAAATTCATCATTCAGATATCTCTCTGGCCGGGGATCGAACCCGGAACCCACTGTGCGTCAGACCGGTATGGTGACCGCTCCCCCCCGCGGGTCGTTTCTACATATAGCATGCCTTTGGCGTACACAAATGTGTGTAACAATTGTAACTAGAAATTATTAACGTTGATACCTACTGATTGTAAATAGGCCGTCTATGTTCCAAGGAATATATTTTCTGTCATAATTAAACGGTTTTATTTAACTTGCCCTTTTTGTTTGGGTGAAATTTAGTAATTGTAGTTTGAACCCCTTTCTCGTGACACATTGATTTGATATTTGGTACACACATTTCGTTTTGATGACAATATAATTGAATAAATTCTGTATCATTGTAAGTCCATGATGGCTGTACCTACAATATGGCAATTAACATATTTTTTCACAACTACATTAATATGGGTGTCAAAGGACAAAGCTTGACTAGTCACTATAAATAAATTAGAAACTAAAAATTTTAAAATAAAATAATAAAAAATATACGTCAAACGGTTTCACTGATTTTTTATTACCAGCATATTAACATAACACACTGCAAAGCAACAATATTAAACATAATTATTATAAAAAAATATATATTATAAAAAATGTATAAAATTTAAGCATCCCATTGTATATTATATACTATGTACTCAATTGATTTCACCGAAACGACTCTATGCTATTCGACGATATTTTGTATTTATGTGTAGTTAGACATTTACGTGGAGGTAGTGTAGTTATTGATCAAAACCCGCTGGTATTTAATCAATGTATACAGTGTGAGCATTTCCAAATGGCGCTGGTTTACATTGTCACCTGATGTTATAGTTACAGCTATTGTAGAATTAATACATATATAGTATGATACAAGCATTAGTAAATACGCATATATTGTTAACAGATATAAAGCTTAAAGGAGTCTACGAAGACCGTTCTCGAACTTCGGCGGGATTTGTGGAACGTAGAACGTTAGAATTTGTTATTCCTTTTAGCCTTATGATTACAACCTTGTCGATTGCACTTAAGGCTTACCACTACATATTGTTAGCTACGTTGTACAGTGTTATTGTTGGTTGTGCTTTATAGAACGAATGTTTAATGGCTCCTTGCAGTTAAACCACTTTCATTAAGTGACGTTTGTTGCAACGTTTTTAAATAAATTAAACAAGACATAAAAACTTCTTAATCCGGACCTGCGTCTTTCCGTAATTTTATTATGCCTACTTCTTCTTGTTTTTGCTCAAATAGAACTCCTTAAAATTCTCACCAGTTATTTACTTTAAATTAAGTTATCTAATTAATTGAAAAGTACGTATTTTTTTAAAGCTTTAATGTCTTTACCTAGGAAATTGTTATGGAGTATCCTAGACATTTGGTTTCAATTCTGGAACGCATAGCCTTCAACCTGCTCTTTTAGATAGGTGTAGTGCTACCACTGAGGATTAAGTTGGTACGCGTCTTACTTCAGAGCCAAAACATAAAAGAGCTTGCCACTACCGTTATCACTACAGAGAGAAGAACGACGATGTATTTTGACTCGAACCACATAAAAAAGATTATACTAACTTCGAAACATCGCATTCGTTTTCTATGATGTGAGACAGGTATAGGTATAATTGAATATAGACTTATATAAAAATATCATGTATTGGTGAGTAAGAAACATATTTGTTGTTTCCGCATCATTTATCGAAATAAAGTGCCATTGGAAACCACTTACGTATAAGTTTAACTAAAGCGTAGGTTAAGATCAAATCGCTAGAGATTTTACCCGTTTATCTCCCCTAACCGTTTGCTTTCTCGGACAAAGAAAATAAATCGTAATTGATCGGGTAATTGGATTAGATGAGTGTGGAACTCTCTTTAAATGCTGCGGACTTAATACTGTTGATTTAAAGTGTATACACTATTACAGTGTATACACTATTAAAGTGTATAGAAATAAAATTATATGTATTTTATAAAAATATAATTAGTAGCCACTTTCGCCCATGAACATTGTCACCAACTTCATATAGAACGGGGTTTGTACTGAATTCAATCGCAGATGCGTTAGAAATAGGTGTGACGGTAGTACCCCAAACCACACTCGTTCTACAATGAATATATTAGTACAAATTAATCTGATTCCCGATACATCGGATTTGATTAAGCCGCAGTCCATACTAGTCCCTCAATGCATTTCTGGGAGCTCCGTCAATGCCGTGAGGTGACGTAGTTACGAGTAATGAGAATTTACTCCAGAGAATTATTTGAATATTCCAGGTGCCTCGCTCCCACAGATGTTTCGTTGCAAAACTGCACTAACTATGCGAGGTTGAACGTAATATTTATGCACTGAATATTTCAGCGCTTACTCATATAACCGGATTTGAAACTTGATAAAATTTGAGCTCATAATTCCGTCGACGATACCGGTTTAAATAACTGCATGCGGTCAGTAGAATCCGGATTATTAGAAAATGTTCATTAACGTTTCCGTAGCTCGGTAGCACGTTAGTGGCGACCACATTGTAACTTCACTTTCAAGATAATGAAATTAGCTGCGTCACCGCTATTTCACTATTTCCATAGAACTATTTCAAGTTAATAAAATGAGTTTTTTTATTAATATGATGGAAATAGCAAGCGAGCACGCAGTCCACCTGATGGTAAGTGGCCACTGTCGCCCACGGATCCATAGTCAACCCCCGATATTTTCTCAGTCCTACCTGAAGTCGGCCACAGATGCGTTGCTACCCCTGAGGTCTAAGTTCGAACGCCTCTTAAAAGTAGATACTCATTTACTCTTTAGACCACAACACAGCAGCGCTTAACACTGCTGTTATAACGGAGAAAAATGGTGGCGGTGGTGCCGTCGGTGTCGAACCACATTGGTTCTACCACCTTTAAATAGTTGAGTCCTTTTAAAAGGATAATTAATAATACATACTTATAAACTCACTTGTTTTAAATGAATGATTAATCGTTGCAGAGCCAAAACTACTGAAGCTAGAAACATGAAGTTTGAGCAGTGAGTTTCTTTTAAAATGCATGCATGCACAAAGATTTTTTTCTAATAGTTATGAACCTTTGTTTCAAAACTTCGGCAATTTCGAGGCAATATTATTAATTTAATATTTTTCTTCGGTTTTCCTTAATAACAAATTTATAAATTTAACTGTCCTTAGAATAGTCACTAAGTAAAATAACACTCATAACAATAACATATCATTAATAATAATAAAGCCCAAACATATAAATCAAATTACTTATGAAATTAAGATTAACTTGACGCTTTCGACATTCATAACTTTGAACATATGACATAGTTATGTGGTAAGATTCGCTGTACTGAAGAAAACAACCACTCGAGAGCCACTCGAGAGCACCAAAAAGCAGTGATAGCCTAATGGTTAAAACTCGGTCTCTTAATCGAGAGGTCCGGGGTTCAAATCCAAGCGTTGGACTACGGCCCATACCCCTCACTCTGAGAGGAGACCCGTGCCCAGCAGTGGGACAATAATGGGTTGATGACGACGACGACGAGGAAGAAAACAAAAACACAAACAGAATAAGCATTTGCATTCAATATGATCTCTGTTTGACTGGAAATCTAAATAAGAACCTCTTGCATAATAGTCAACTATTCAGACTAATATGTGAAATGTTTAATCGCATATTTTTATGTGAATTAAATATTAAAAGAATTTATAAGTAAACTACAAGTGGTTTATAACGGAACTACAAAAAAATCCCGTGAGAACATATGCAGGCTTGTGTTATATAATACCAGAAATTTTCCTTGACTCCTGTATGTCCCGTAATTTTGCATTTAGTAAATTACATGGACTAGAAAAGAATATTTTAGTCGCAGTGACCATAGATATAGGATAAGCGTTTCCAAAATCTGTATGCATATTATTTGTAGGTGAACTGGTGAAAATTGATAAAACCTGATTTAGAAGCCAACAAACACAATATTTTGACCAAAAATTAATCTAAATATTATAATGAAAAATTGTGTTTACTCACGAAACGTATGTTTTAGGGGGTTACCGTATCTTAGCAAAACGCAATTAGCCACTCAGGAAGATACTGATTCGAAATCTAATCAACAGTAGGTTTAATGAGTTTAGTATTTTTTTTGAGATATGAGCGCGGTACGCAGCCGGAGGACGTTAAAAGATCTTACTCAAATATATATTGACAACTTTTATGACATTTGACATTTCTATGCATTTCTTTTTCACTAGTAGAAATTTATATGAATTTAGATATTTCTTTTCCACCCATTGTTGGTCTTTTATCCATTTGCGGTATCATGATAAATTCATCTTCTTCTGAGGTGGTAAAACCCTTCGTAGTTCGACTCCGGCAGCACCACCGCCACGCCTATTTCTATTTAATAACATCAGTGTTCAGCGCTACAATGCTCTGGTCTAAACGCTGTGGTAAGGGAGACATACTTATCCGAGGCGTTCCAACTTAGCCCTCAAGGGCAGCAACACATTCGTAGCCAACCTCAGGAAAGACTGTTTGTCTTATCTGGGGTTGATAACATATATTGGCGGGTAGCAGTGACCACTTATCATCAGATGGACTGCATGCCCGTTTGCCACTTCAGTATTATAAAGAAATGAACTCAGTGTTAAATAAACTAATCTATAAGATCGCATAAACATGACAGTAACTACATCTCGCATGACCCAGTAAATAATTATTTAGTGATGACTATATCGACCTAAATATTGGAGCCAGATTCAATTTATTAGCAAAATTGAACTCATTGCGAGTAAATTAGCGAATCGATAGTCTCTCTCGAGATGCGGTGCCCAGATGTAATATTCATTATTAACACAAGCTTAAAGTGAAGTTACATTATATGTACCTAAAACATGAGCTCTTAAACACATTACACACATTTTTCACGCAACTTAGTCTACTGATGGCATGTTTATCAGTAAAGATCTAATGGGCTTTAAAAGATCAGTATATTAAACCATCTGTGTATCAAATATCATCCAATCCCGTTTTACAGTTTTTGCGTGAAAGAGTAACAAACATCTGTTCATACAAATGTATGGAAGAATGTTTCAAAGCTTTCAATCTTTTACCTTTATAATGTATATATATTTATTATATTAATATGCAAAGCGAAAATTTCAAGTCCATTTTTTCAAATATTGCGCGCACGGAGGAGTGTGAGGTTAGGCATACGTTAATGTTCATGATGAGAAGTAGGGAAAAAAGATAATATTTATCCATAGAGATATATGTAGTAACTAGAGAAGACACTGCGAACAACTGTTCAGTCATGTGTAACTGCGGTTACTATTGCGCACTGCACTTAGTCGCTGGCTAGCCCGTATTGCTCCCATAGAGTTTTGAAGTTCTTTGTTCGAAAACTCTGTAAAAATCATTAATAATGCCCGGTTGTGTGTTGTGGTACTATAGGAATAATACAAAAAATTCGACAAAGTGCACAGGAATAACTTTTCATCTGTAACTTACCAAATGTTATTATTATATATTTTTAAATTAATACAAAAAATTATATTCTATTGCGCGCCATTTTGCTTACTCTGACATAGACTAAAATA
>DWPW01000888.1:0-10240 GCA_018252015.1 Astraptes brevicauda | reverse complement strand
TAATACGCGTGTAATTACTGAATTATTTATAAATATATTACATTAACCTTTCATTGAGGCATAATAAGGTACTTAATTGACTAAACTATGTTTAGTACAATCACACACTTGTTTCGAACAATGAAGGCATTGCTGATTTGGAATAATGCCACGACTGCCACAAACATAGGGGAAAGGAAAGCAAAACGGACCCAGTAGGCAAAACGGGTCACCTTAATAATTATAAATCATTTAGCGCCATCTATGTATTTGTTATGTCAAAATGTTAGCCACTATGACACCATCCTTGGTCAATTTACTCAATTCCACAAACCGTACGAGTACTTATTTAGCAAGGTAAGTTATTTCTTTGACATTTTGATGTAAAATTTGCATTTTTCAAGAAGCCTAAAGAATGGTATCAGTGTGTCATAGTGTGTTTTGATGATAACTGCATGTATACTGACGTCTAAAGGTGGTAGAACCCTTTATGGTTCGACTCCGACGGCACCACCGCCACACGTATTTCTGCCTTATAACAGCCGTGTTAAGCGGTACTGTGTTCTGGTTTGAAAGGTGTGGTATGGGACATATACTTATTCGAGGCGTTCCAACTTAGCCCTTAGGGGTAGCAACGCATCTGTAGCCGACCTCAGGTGGGACTGTGATCTTATCTGGGGTAGATTACAGATGTCTATGGGCGGCAGTGGTCACTTACCATCAAGTGGGTTGCATGCTCGTTTGCTATTTCCGTAACATAAAAAAATGATTAAGCTAATAAACAAGTATGCCACTTGTACCTACCGCAAATGATAACCTATTTTATTTTTTATTTCTGTTGTTTATAGCAAAACGACAAACGGACCCAGGCCAAATAGACTGGCCACTGGGATACCTTCCTTGGAATGACATCAATGTTAATATATATCTATTGAAATTAAGAGAAGATAATATTAATAATATTGTAATAATAGTTTTTTCTTTGATTTTAGATGGTGAATAATTACAAAAAATTAAATCGAATCTCTGGAAGACCATCAAAAAAAAAAATTAAAGAAATTGCTTAGAATTGGGCCTTTAATAAGGTCTCTATTCAGTTCCTGGTTCCAAGGACTACTTGAAAAAGAAACTGGATATATCTATAAATCTACTCAAAATATGTAAAAAATTTGCTGACTGATTAATTTTATGTAAGTCCATGTTACCGTCATGTGTGATTCAGTTTGCCTTCAACTATGAAGGTAAAACGGAAATATTGAAGGTATTAGGAATCATCGAATATCTTCATTATCTGTGATTCTATCAAAGCCTTATTCATTCGTAATATAGTGTTAACAATTTTGATTGTTTCTCACTTTGAAGAAGTTTATTAAAACAAATAGTTTCTTTTCTATACTGTTTTTGTTAACTGTTCCGTTTTGCCTTCCTTTCTCCTATTTCATATTTATGAGAAAGAAAAATATCATTTTTTTCTAATCCGAGAACTAATAATATTCTAAAAATATGAAAGGTATATTTCAAAGCTTATGGTTGTATACATGTACATACAAATACTCATGGCTACTGCCACCCATGGACATCTGTAATCAACCCCAGATAAGATTACAGTCCTATCTGAGGTCGGTCAATAAAGCGTTGCTAACCCTGACAACTAAGTTGGAATGCCTCGAATAGGTATGTCTCCCTTATCACACCCTTCAAACCAAAACACAGCAGCGCTGAACACTGTTATAAGGTAGAAAATGGTTAATACAATAGAAACCAACAAATTCATCGAGATATGACAAAAATTAGAAAAAAGACGGTATCGAGCCCGTGTAGGGAGTACTCTTAAGCATACCTTAGATAGTTGTTTCGTAATATGATGGATTATAGTATGTGTTGCACCATGAAAGTGCATTTAATCATGACAAATGGTATACGTGGATGAATTAGTCGTGTTTTGACTGTGTCGGCACTGTTACCACATTTTTATTACTATATCTGTTTTGTCTAACGCCACTTTTGGGATATTTAATGTTTAGATTAGAGGCGTGTGGAAATAAAAATACAGTATATTTATATTGCAACATATATGTATTGGAAATATAAGATTTAGTTATGTAACGAATGTCTAACTGAATTCAAGTGACTTTTGTCCTATTCAAGGATGTAATTAATGTCACATATAGCATCAGTATCGTGCGGGGTTGTGTCTGCCTTAAATAGCACAACACCCTATCATCTTGTGTACGTCTTAGAAGGCGACTAAAGGAGAAAATCCAGGTGATGGACAGCAGCGTCTTTCTGTGTAACATCAAGAACCACTGCGATGACCAAAACGCGTACAATACTTAGTAAATATTACTAGGGAGGTCTATGTCCAACAGTGTGTCCAACAAAATTCAAAAAGATGATGGACAGCGTCAGTGACGATGTAATGTTATGTTTTTGAATCCAGTCTACTTCCGTTAAAGCGAAGTAAAAATCAATATTCACCTCCAAACTGCGTTAGACTATCCGCTCGCAGGCGATATTTTGGTATTCGTTCTTGCAGAAGACTGACGATCTCTACCTCAGGCACCTCCTCGCTATTGCACACCTCTGCGAACAAAAGATTTACCCCAATATGAGTGACAAATGTAAACACATAAGTTATGGTTTAGAAAGTAACTTTTTAAAACCTACCTAGAGAGAAAATTTTCAATATACCTACATATTTAGAAAAACAATTCCGGAGACTTTAGTAACATAGAAGAATTAGTATCGAGATAACAAATTGTTAGAAAGCCACAGGTTTCATTGTAAACGTCGTCGTCGTGACTAGAGAATTGAAGCTGAGCGCAATATAGGATGAACTGTAGGTACAAATATGCGTCTACGTTCCGTGTTTAGTGTGGAGGCGGCAGACAGAATCGATAACGCTCCCTCCCGACTGGAGCGGCTGACCGCGCCATCTGAGGGGGCATACACCCCAACATTCATTCCCCTATCCGAGCCACGTCTGTTGTAGGTACAGGGACGCGTCTGGCAATTTGCATCCGTATCGATCGGCATCGTGCGACGAATTCGCAAATGGCTTACACCCCTCACGTGGATAATTAAGTTCTGTTGGAGAGCCCCTTTGCAATGAAATGCACGTATTTACGAGGCCGTTTCATGATTTATTAAATTAAGAATTTGCCTTCGTGAGTGAGAAATTAAGAAAGATAAATTAAATTGTAAACATTTATATTATGTGACAATGAGGCATTTACTTTATTCTTGTACCTAATGAAACAGGTACATACCCAAAGGGTACTCGCTCGAATGTTCTTCATTGTAATGCTAACCGTTACGCTAAACTATGGTAATTGTAACGTCACGATCCAACTGAAAAGCCTGCACGTATGAAGTATAACATGTACTAAAATTGCTCTTAACTTTACCTCTGTACATTCAATATTCAGGGCGAGCGGTTCATTAAGCGAGCGTAACGAAGGCACCTAGAAACTAAGGGTAAAGCTTTTTCAAAGGAACAACAGGGTAAAGCAAACGAGAATGTCGCCAGTACGTGCCCTGCTTATTAAACGGGAAACATATACGACCTTAAAATCAATAAAGCTAAATCCATCACACGTAATGAACGCACAAACATGTTTTGAACAACTCGTTATGATTTCCTACTTTGACTGAATATACTTTGTGTAAGTAAAGGTTCAGGAGCGGGAGTGAACCTAATTAAAGTACTTCACACTTCAGACTACAGTGAAACTCAGAAGTATTCTTCAGCTATATTGCATTTACTGAGTGAGTTTTAAATATGAACGTAATTGGCAAAATCGGATGCGATAAGTAATAATATATAACCTAATATACTCTTAGGAATCGAGTAGTTCATTTTGATAACTAGATCAAATTTTGTATTATTTTGCCATCCAATAAGTGTCAGTTATACGGATCAAATTCTAGAAATAAATAATAAATGACGTAGAAATGAAAGCATTAATTTTTAAGAAAATTTGTTTACAACTCTAGTTGCGCAGTAATTATACTACTTATGTCGACATGAAGTATAGAATAAAACATAACACATTTTCTATAGGCAGCACACATAGTACGCGTTTCATCCTAAAATACCTAATACTACCATTTAAAATGTGAAATTATAACTTAGCGGTGTAACGAACAATAAGTATACGTAGAAGCACTTCATCTCGGTCTCTTTAGCGTGACGATGACCGCTTTGTACTTAGTATGTAACACACGAAGAGAAAGTGACATAGCTAATGCTTAATTAGATGCTCCAATACACCTTCACTTTATATCCGTAAGGAATTTATTGAAGAAATCTATAAGATGTGATCAGTTAAGTCTCGTTTTTTAATAAGAATCAAGTGGCAAACAAACACCTACTCCAACTGGTAGTTGTATTGCCACTCGTGGACGTCTAAACACCATATAGAAAAGGAATTCCACCTAAAGCAAGCCGAACATAGATGCGTTGCCAGTTCCGTAGGTTATGGTAACGTTAGACCTCATATAAAATTAAGTCAGTTAGCATCCACACCCGTCCACCGAAACGCAAGAATTGCTTCACGATAGTAACAGGTGTTACGTTGGTACGTCTCTTTCTGATCCATACTGGTGCGACCACTTTTAATACCAACATTTAAGTTGACAACGCTAAATTGATATGTTAATAACTTTTAACTATACACCATAATAATGGCTATGACGTTACGTGTTAAGTGTAAAGAACATAAATCGCTAATTGACGGAACACCGCAAAAATGTTTATCGGTCTAGGACATTACATCATTGTTTGCATGACACTGAACATTAAGAAAATTTATTTGCTTATTCCTGTTTATTCAATGTGTAATTACTGTACTTACTCGTTTGTAAAGAAATATGTTTTGAAAAATACAGAATATTGTAATAAAATACAAATCTTAATATTTTTAAAACACATTCATTTACTCTAAACATGCAGCTAATAGGTAAATGTTATACGGTTTCATTTTTAGATAAAATTCGAAACTTGTAACACATTTCTCGATTAGCATTGTTTAGATCTATAAACATTTGAATATCTGTGCTGTAAAAACTTACCATTACTCCAAGAAAACAGTAATTCCTGGCGTTTTTCATTGTATTCGTTGCGTCTTCGCGGACGCGGCCGCGTTTTCCTCTGACTCATACTTAATTCTATCACATAATATTACAAATACAAATGTTTCGTCAAAAATACATAATTTAAGGTTAACTCCAATAAACAAACAATTTTTCTGACACTAAATTCGTGTACGTGCACGGTGTAATGGCTGCCACATTAATCATTCACTATAATCTAGATAGCAGATAATGTAAAGAACGTCATTAAATCGATATTGAAAATCAATTTATGATCGAAACGGCACAGGATATCGACAGTCTAGACGAATGAACATAATTATTGAACAGTGAAGTTAGTCACTATTAAAATACCATATTCATATTTCATTTATATTTTACATCTATTTCGAAATCGTGCGTTGCAACTGCAATGTATCTCATGTTCTTAATGAAAAAGTATTCAAAATGTGTTATTACCGCCAACATTTTATCAGATGGTTTATTTAGTTCACTACTTATAAAAAATGTATTGTTTGCTTTGTCTTACGACAACTCTCTTAAATTCTTAAAATTACGAATTTTGTTTTGTAACATATCTACTCATGGATTTGGTCAGGTAAACCCTGAATATCATATTTTTGATTGTTGCATGATTTTCATCGTATCATCTCCCTATACTACTACTACTGTATCTGCACTTGATTTGAAAAAATAAACTAACTAATACACAATAACTAACTAATTAGTATGAGTAACTTTAGAATCACTGCCTTTCGTGAACAAATCCGTAAAAATAGAGTGCGACTAAATCGACGACAAAAGTATCCTAATCCTGCAAAAGTGTAATGCCATAATCGTGCGTGATAATTGTTGCCCATTTCATCAAAGCACTGTAAATAGAAGCGATGCGAGGCCACACGCACAGTTCAGCTGTGGGGGCGGCAACGGTCGACGCACTCGTTCAAACAACCAATAAAAATAAGGATGTCGTCAATATGTTGGCATCAGTACCATAGCGGGGTCACCTCCGTCCTGGGCTGCCCCGCTACTATCATCTGACGTAACTGCGTACGACCTTCGAAGTACTGTCAATGAGGCCCTCATTACCAACAAAGAAAATATCGTAGACAACTATTTTAATGGACTTGGCGTCCATACATTACTAGTTATTACTGCTCTATCTAAATAGGTTGCGCTTCTGGCACATAGCAAATGTTATAAAACATACATTCTATAACAAATATAGGCCGCAAAAGGCCAACACAAGTATGAATATGAGTTAAAGCTACAGTGAATGAAGGCAAAAACTAATGAATGGTATTACAGGAGCCATGGTTTGTAAAATTACTATCCACACATTACGTAGCCGGTGCAAAAAAGCCAACATTAAATTTTTATGTAATACAGAGTTATTCATGTAACGGTTACGTTGTAGTAGCTCGCACAAAGGGAGAATGTTCTTATGAGATAAAAATCATACTTCGAGATAAAAAAAGATCAATAAAACTTTTCGTTAACAAATAAAAGCGGACATAAAACTGAACAAATGAGATTGTTATGGTCATGCCAATCATGATTATACTTTCAGAAGGTACCTTTCATTTCTTTTTCTTGAATACGAATTAGTTTGATGACTCAGGCCGTTGCTTATTGAGCAATGGTCATAAGACACCCACATTGAACAATATGTAAATCCAATGAACTATACTACGAACAGCCGTCACCAAACAATAATACAGACCAAATCTACATTACAATTCAATTGCAAACTATTCACTTTCAGAGCATATTTCGTTAAGGGCCTGGTGTCTTTGTTCAGTAGGGTTACTATTTTGACATCAACGAATATTTTAACGTTCGAGTTTTTTACAACAACAAAGTGTTTGAAGGTGGCGCCGACGGCTTATGTTAACCGAAAAAAAGAACGAGACAAGAGTGCGGAGTGACTCCGACAGGCTCGTTGTCGGCAGACTCGCGGCGCTAAACTGGAGGTGCGCGCGCGCCGCCCGCCCGCCCAGAATAACCACTGGCAACTGGCCAATCACAAGACTTTATGGTGCCCCTTTCATTCATAAGCCCTACGCTCGAATTTATATTGTTTGTAAGCCTTGCAACAAAGTTACTAATAAATATTTACTGTACACAATCTGCATCAAAAATATTGTCAACACGTGTCTCTTCATGTTTCACACTTGCCGGTTCGTGTTTTTTTGTAACTATATAAAGGGCTAAACTGTTTAAGTAAACCATTCATGTTGTGAGAGGAGACCCGTGCCCAGCAATGCCACAATAATGGTTTTACAACGAAACATCATCATCATAATAATATTATTGCCCGACTGTGAAACATGTTTTCACAGGGTAACCGTTAGATATATGGGTCCAACTAGTATGTAAACCTTTGAAGATTGATAAACTTGAAAGCATATTTTAGTGATATTTTTCTTCGCGTTGAAGAAAATGATATTTAAATTCCAAATACCTAATACTTGGAAGTGCCTACTACTACTCGGAAGTGGGTATGTATTCGGAAAAGCACATCCATCAGAACGAACTATCATATCCACAATAGGCGATTGATATTTATAGCAGTGGGCTATCACTATACATAGTATACTAAGGTGTAGATGATAAACCATTGTACAGAAAATGACTAAATTTATTTAATACATTTCATAAAAATCAAACTTTCAATACTTGGCTCGGCGAATTAAATCTGCTGATATTATATTTGACCACAAGTAACAGATGTAAGAATTATTTTTCAGCTATTCATAGTTTCAGAAGCAGAATTTTTTTATTTAGGTCACAACTATCAATAGTCGCAATGAAAACAAATGAGCGCTGGTGGTATTACTAGACTTTTGCTCTGCTTTAAATGTAATGGTGGCATGATACTAATAGTTGTTATTATCTCCTAAACCATGGCTGCTTAATGTCGCTTGTTTTCTACCGAAAATGACACAGTCGTTTCGAAATTAGAGACTTTACAATTATTAATTTATATTTTTTTTGTGTTTAAAAATTTTGTCAGATTTTCTGCCTTAACGCGCTTCCACAATTTTAAACACTGACGAATAGTCAGAAAAATACCTTATCAGTCCTATAATAGAATCATTGTCCGAAACACCACAAACAAATTAGCCCAAATAGGTTTTTGATATTTGCTATCGTATTAAAAATCGTATTGTATGCCTAGTGCCGATACAATGTTATTCATATCCACAAATATATTCCATTTATTGCATTAACTAAATCGATATTTATATATTATCCCTAAAAAATATTAAAAATATTTATGTCGAAATTACAAATGTATATCCCGCATATTTTACATCATAACCACATCGTTAAAAATCTAAATTTAATTATACAAACACTAAAATATTTTGAAAGAGGCCTTAATAATTATGATACTTAAAAATACATGCTGATATCCATTGACATTCGCCCCAATCAGTGACTTTTGTTTTTATCATGTTTAGTTGTACTGTATCTACCAACGAGGTAGTTCAAGGTTATATATACTCAATTTATTTATATATAAACTGTCCAAAGTTCGAATGCGGCACAATAGTACTAGCAATGTTGAAGACAAAATCCTGACATAAGCGGTTTGAACTTAGTCATAGAGGTGGAGGACTAAGATGGAACACCTCATGGCTGAAGTGCAACAATTATAACATCATTGCAATATGCTCATTCGACCACCACCGACCAATCGATCACTTAAAGGACAACCACTGCCGCGGGAGTTCCACAGACTGACGACAATCTACCATAAAGAGGCAGACCATCAGCTCGGCAACAACGTTCATATTATGATTAAATTTGTAAGATAATCTTGTTTATCATACATACTCGTATACATAATCTGATGAATTTAACATCAACTTTCCAAATTACTTTTTTACTTAGTTTTGCGATATAATAAAAACGAAGAAATGACAAGTATAAATAACATTTATATGGAAAGTAAAAATCGACCATGTGAGCCAAGTAAATAGCAATACATTAAGGAAACCAGACGCTTTGTAACAACTGACTCATAAGTCAAGCTCGGACTACTAAGGTATCTATTAAAATATAATACATACAGCGAATTGAATAACATTACCTGAATATGATCACAATATTCCTCGCATTTGATTAAACTATTTGAAATTTACCGTGCACAATTTTGTCCTACGGTGGAAAACCATACATGCATAACAGCATCTGCCATGGAATAAAAACATGTGGGCACAGTATAAAGACAACTTAAATATCCAAATTCAATAACAAGCCGTCTAAAACATCTCAATAGTTCTATGTCCAAGTGTATATGTGTTTGTTTGCGTTTATCTGTGACATTCATGGAATTATTTATTTACCGGTAAAGATTTGTAGAGACACAGATTAATAGCTAACTCGTTTATAGGAATTTGAAACCCTCGCGGAGCCAAAGACAAGGTTTAACGTCTGTTACCTAACGATAACCGGAATAGTTCATAGCACGGAAATGTTGATCACGAAATTGCCACTAGCGTTCATGCCGGTCGTTCATCCATCTAAGGGCCGACCACGGTACATGTTTCATTTGTTTTTGTTGTATTTAGCTTCCAGTGGATAAAAAGGGTTCTGCAGTCTGAGAATTAGTCGGTATAGCGTAGATTTCAACATTGAACAATTAAATGCAGTCAGAACAAATGGATATGTAGCTTTATATAAAGCAGTAATAGCATAATGAAACGTGGCTTCTCACGCCGGCGTTTCAAATGTCAAGCTTATATCTCCAAATCTTAAGTTTCACAAGTGTTACAAATGTGTTACAAATTAATTAGATGATGCAGATGCTCTATCCCTGAAAGGAAACATTGCACGGAAACCTACACGGCTGATAAGAAAATGGTAGGTACTCAAAGGTGTGTTAAGTCGACAAATGGATACGGGCCAGTGCAGTTGCTATGGCCAAAATCTTTTCATTCTGAGAAGAGTCTCATTCCCAGAAATTTAACTGCAACAAGTTAATGACGACAGCTCCACCTAACAATGAGTTAATTGCCTGAACACAAAAATTTCCGTTGTTCGTTACGTAAACATGAAAATAACGAACTCCATTGAAGTTAAACAAGTTTAAATGACTATTATTATGGTGAACTACATTGTTTCATTGCAGCGTTCGTTAAGTAAGTATGTATGTATG